>WBMV01000453.1:402958-442431 GCA_013396655.1 Campylorhamphus procurvoides
CATTAAAAAAAGACCAAAAAAAAAAAAACAAACAAAATATTAACCAAACACAGAAAACCAAAGTTAATAAATTGCTAAAGAGTTTTAGAATTTTAATTATGTTGGAAAGCTCAAAGCATGTTGTTGCTTTCTCTTTCTTGGAGGTGTTTTGACTTGGGAACAGAGAGGTGAATGAAGAAGAGAAATTATTCCAACAATATTTTTGATGCATCAAAGTAATTTTCAAAATAGTTTATTTTTATGTAAAATATTAATTTTGTTACATTTCATAGATTAAAGCTACTTCTATTTCTGGTCAATTTGCTAGCAATTTCAATAAACATAAATCAGCAATAAGTTTTGAAGTGACAGATGAATTTGGAAGCATAACAATTTCCCGGATGAAGTTTAGGGAATATTTGATCAAATTCTTATCTCTAGTATTGGTATGTAAACTTAGATCTAATCTAAGTTCTTAAGAACTTTAGCCAGGATTTCAAGAATTTAGCTAGGATTTAAAGAACTTAACTAAGATTTAATCCTGCTTCACACCAATGTAACTGAGAAAAATATTCAACTTCTGTTTTCTTCTAAAGCAAATGCCTCCCTTGGGGTAACATCTCCTTTCCTAATATTGAAATTAAAGCCAGGAGAGTTGTAACCATGGGTTTGACTGAAAAGAAAATGCTTAGCTAATGCTATCAGCACTCAGCTTGAAGCTGCCTCTGGAATCAGAGATAAATGTAGCCCATACTCTGGCAATGGCCAGAGGATAAAAACTTTTAGTTACAAGAGTAGAAAATGCCATTATTTATCCTTTTTCTTCCAGCCACGTAATATCCTACCTTAAAGACTGAAGGTGGATGGCTAAATGATGTCAGGGAATGAGCTTGCTCATATTACTCAGATATTACAAATTTCAGATTTGTATGAGCTGTAGTTTCTCATATTGATATCAGATGCTATTACAATTATTTCAATAGTTACCCAGAAATATGTAATTCAGGTGATACAGGCTACTCTGTAAGTCACTACCTCTAAGGGAACTGTATACCTTTAGTGAAAGGATATAAAGTCATATATAGACGTACTCTAATAATAATCAAGAAAAATACAGAGCAACAATTGAATATGCAAAAAATTGAATTGCTTTGATATCAGGTGAACTAGTTACAAGTTTACAAAACTGCATCTTTAGAATAATTCATCACAATTACCATTTTTCCAACTTAAAAAAAATCCTGAGTCTGACACAGAAAATAACGTTTTGCAAGAGAGATGTAAGACAGATTTGGCATGTGGGAGATGTAGGTATAGAATCATGAGCAGAACCTTAGAATATGACAGCATATGAAAACAATGTCAGCTAAGAAATAACTTTCCAAGTTCAGAAAAAAATACAGAAAACAAGCTGAATATCCAAAAGTTGTTCCACTCTTATTTCCACAAAAACATGTAAAATATGAAGGTTTTCTCTGGGAAACAAATTATGTTTATGACCAAAGTAGAATTTGTAGTATGGAAAAAATTCTTTTCAATCTGATGGAAAAATACTCTCTTGATGTTTGTGATTGCTTGTGATTGTCTATTTACCTTTATTGAAAACGATGTAGATATTATTAGTTCTACTTAACATAATCAGATAAGTGTGTTGTAAATTCTGTGCATTTTTTTTCTCGCTGCTTATAGTTCTTGATTTTTAATATCAATATTAAATATTTTAATATTTATTTTAATTGAAATGATCAGAACTGCTTAATTTTCTAGTTAATTTAGAATCTGAAATTCATTCCTTCAGGTTTTGAAATCCTGAGGCTGCTCGATCATCCTGTATACTAAAATGTAATTAATCATAACCAAAAAAAAAAGAAAATAACAACGAATTTTTTCTAACTATAGCCTTAGTTTTAATTAATTGTTTTGCAGTAGGTTTACAGGTATAATGATACAGGGATTAAAATAATAAAAAGTGAATAATAAAATATAACAATTGAAAATGGTTAGTGTGTCCAAAAACTTGTCATGTCTTTTTCCAGCTTTATGAACTGATCTAATAAATTTAGTGTCATAACACCCTAGAAAGTTCGTCATGCTATGATAGCCTTTTTTTTTTATTTTTTTTAACTAAGGCTATTAAATATGTGGCATTATTGTATACTGTGACCAAAAGTATGTGATACACCACTTTCTCATTGAAAACAACTTCACAGTGAGAAGTTAGAAAAACTTTGAAGATATGGGATAAGTCAAAGGAAATTAAAAAGATGACACAAATAACATTTTTGCAATTAACTAATCACAAAAATAAATCTATACCTTTTGGTTGTTAGAAGTTAATTCTACAGATGAGAGTACCATCTGCAATTTTAAATTGTGTGAACGGCAACATCACTAGAAAAGTGGCTCAGTTCTTCTGATATTAGAAATCTGGAAGATTTTGCTCCCTGAAACTTCAGTCGAATATCTATGAACTCACAAACCAACCAAGATAAAATATTAAATTAGTAGTAACAAAAGCAATACAAAGATTATATGTTGGGAGGAGGGGGTAAAGGAGTAGAACTTCTCTGCAAAAGAACTAATTATACTTTTGCTTGAGATTTCCAGTTATGACCCAGTTTATTGAAGCTGTCACCCATGGTTTAAATAACTTGTCATTATCAGCATAAAAATCTGCCTGTTTAAGTTCCACTTCTGCTGTATTTCTCTGTCTTTATTCATCTGCTGCACATACAGTTTTATTTTCAAATGTTTTTAAAAAATGGGTTTTAAACCACTGTTGTCTACTGTAGAATTCTAGATATGAAAGAGAACTAATAAATTTTATCTCCCTTCAATAATTTCAATGCTCCTATGTGACTTTGGAAAAAAAAAATACATAAATATTCACAAGGTTAAAGAGGGAACTTGTAGGAGGAGGGCATACCTTGTTTCAGTAATGACAACCTGTCCCATATATGCAAAATGTATTTGAAAGTATTCTAAACACATATACATGTACTCAACTCTCCCTCTAGCTGAAGCACATCTATGGCACACACTTCACCTCAGCATGTAAAGAAGCCTATAGGAAGATTACTGTAACAGAAGGTTTTATCCAACTTCAATTTCTCAGTTCCTCTTTTCCAAAAATCCCTTGCTTTTTGAATACCACCTTAGTTTTAAGTTACACAAAACAAGTCTCAATTCTCTTTTTTTATTGTAAGAGTTTTTCTTAATACATCACTTGTGGCAAATACGGCATCCTCACATACTACACATTAAAAAAAAATTCTCTAGTATCAGTAAATACCCAAACTTTATCATTTAGCCAGGCAGTTCTCAAAAACAGGAAGATGACCCAGTTTTAGACTTTATAGTTAGAAATGTCTTTAGGATCATGTTTGCAAATTTAGCATAGCTGAAACAACAGTTAGATATCCTTGCATTGCCACCAAAAAAAAAAAAATCCAATATTGCTTAATAAGATTGCGACAGATAAGAAACTGCAACTCAAAAGTCTCAGATATTGCTTCAAATCACTTTGCTATATTTGTAATTTCTATCAAATTCTATATGTCAAGTTATACTGGAAACTTCCACCATATAAAAAATCGTAGTGATAAATCTCTATGTCAGTTTATTTCACTGTTGAGGCTTCCATTATTCTTTATGGGCTGTACTGATTATAACTCAGTGCTAGATCAACATTTGCCCACTAGAGAGTCACTCAGACTAACACATCTAGTTCAGAAATACCGGAAATTTAAAGAAATATACTTCCCTGATTGTATTTGTGTATTTTGTATGTCAAATGTGAAATGGAGCACTAAGTTAGAAGTTAAAGAAAGAAAAGACATTGTGACAGAACAATGAAGTATAGAATAGCAATACCACTGTGTGTAGTTTTAATGCAAAGAACACAGGAAGAAATGGCTAGAAAGCTGTCTTCAAAGACACAAATTTCTTGTGTTAACTCTCCATTCACTTATCTATTTTAAAGCTTCATTTACAGTATTTCAACAGTCCACAACTTATCCTGAAAACCATTTATTTGTTGGCAACCCCCCACCCACACACATATTTTAACAAAGATAATTTAACATCATAAACAGAAGTTTAATTATGAAAGTACTTACAGAAGGATTGGGCCAGAAGTTTGAAAAAAATACTTTGTTATCCTACGATAACAGGGGAACCTATCTGCATATATTTATTTATGTATTTAAGCTGCACATGAAGAGTTCAAAAGATTGGAAATTCTAAAATTAGATTATTTGACTGTACATTCATAGTTCATTTCAGCCTGGACTATGATACAGTCCTTATATAGGTCCATGTTCTCATCTTCTGTTCACTGGAACTCGTAATCTATATTATAAGCAGAGAATTGAGAGTGCTTTCTGAATTGCTTAATGAATATTTCTTCAAATTCACAACACTTAAGGTATGAGACTGAGTATCATCTCGACTCCCTTAATTGTCCTCTGAATATTTCAAGAGATACATATTATATACAGCCGTGGTTTATTCCAGCCGGCAGCCAAGCCCCACACAGCCACTCACTCACTCCTCCACCAGCAGGATCAGGGAGATAATCAGAAGGGTAAAAGCCAGAAAACTCATGGATTGGGATAAAGACAGTTTAATCGGTAAAGCAAAAACCATGCACACCAGCAAAGAAAAACAAGGAATTAATTCACTGCTTCCTATGGTCATGCAGGTGTTCAGCCATCTCCAGGAGAGCAGGTCCCCATCACATGTAATGTCTACTTGGGAAGACAAATACCATCACTCCAAATATCCTCTCCTTCCCACCATTTCCTTTCCCTTCCCACTCCTTCCCTGCTCCTCCCCCTCTCCCCACTTTTATATACTGAACATGATGTCATATGGTATGAGATATCCCTTTGGTCAATTTGAATCCTGACTGCGTCTTCTCTCAACCTCCCACGTACCACCAACCTCTTTGCCAGTAAGGAAAGTAAGGAAAACAAAACAACAAAGGCCTTGGGTCTGTATAAGCCCTGCTTCACAGTAACAAGAAACATCTCTATGTTATCAACTCTGTGTTCAGCACAAATCCAAACCACAGCCCCATACCAGACACTGTGAAGAAAACGAACTCTACCCCAGCCAAAACCAGCACATATATACCTATATATTGCTCTTAGCAACCTGATCTAGTGGAAGGTGTCCATGCCCATGGCAGATGATCTTTGAGGTCCCTTCCAACCAGGCTGATTCTATGATTCTGTGGTAATGAAGCTATACATTTTTAATTTAGGATTTCCCGTGGTTTTGTTTTTCTAGGGTTGTTTTTTGCCTATTTTGTTTGTTTATTTTGGGGTGTGGTTTTGTTGTTGTTAGGGTTTTTTTTTGTTCTAAAGACAAAATCCACAACAATTTCCGTGTTTAATGGTGTGGAACATAATATTGTGTGTCTATTTTGGAAAGTGAAATTCAAAATCATGAATTATGAACCTGAATTTCTTGTGCAATGAAGATAGCATTTATCATATCTAATTGGACCTAAGAGTTACCAGTCTTTTCTTTCTTCAATAAACGTACTAAGAAACATTTATTTCCCCTGCCTTGTGCACATGTTAGAAGCTGGGCTATCTACACATGTGAAGGTACTTATCTCTCACTTTCATCTATGGCAACACTTATATATTTGATCCATAGAAGACATCATCCCTAGCATAAAAGACATATCTAAGAGATGACACAAAAAGTCCAAAAGAAGAGCATTTTTTAAATTCTACCTTTCCCTTGAACTTCAGCAGTTATCTGAGGCTGTGATATATCTTTTTAATAAACATGAGTAGGTTTCTCTTTTATTTTAAAATGACAGCAGCCTGTAACTCCTGTGTTGTTACTCCTGCCTACATTTTGCAATACAGCAAGTTACACTACTTGTTCAACAAATTACATTTGTGTTCAGTGCCCTCTTCTGCCTGAAAATTCATACTTATCTGCTGAGCTATAACTTAGACTTGTAGCCACCTCTTCTGCAAAATCTAGCCCATGGTACAGTTGAGAATACAAAAGTCATGAACCTTTGGAAAAGCAAGAATAAGGCACATGACCCTTGCATGCTAATGAGGGTATTCTCCTCAGTTTTCTCTCATCAGTCTTGAATTTAAAGTCATCCTTGAATGAAAAATACTGAAGCACTCTAGAGCAAGGACAGAAACTGAACTTGCTTTCTCCAAATAACCATCCATCAATAGTACCTTCATTGTTATGATGCATAATTATGCCATTTATTTGTATTCCCACACAAATATTTTTATAAATACACAGAGAGGATTTGAGTGATTAAAAGCCCACCAGGCAGTGTAAGGTTATTTTATAATGCCATAGAAGATGCTGAGTTCAAGTCCATGTTCCTAGTGTGGACAACTGATCTTGGTGTCTGAATGAACCTTGATGATTAAGAAAATCAGAATTATTAATAGTAAGTAGCTAGGCTGGATGTACGCAGTTTATGATTGGCTTAATTTCTTACTTCTAGAGAAAACAGAGCAAAAATAGACACCTTTTTATCTTCTTTGTCTTTGTAAACTGTGTCAGAGAAGAGTCAAAATCTAATGCTGTTATGAGTTTTCTCTTTCTGCTTGTATTCTCCTTCATCTAAAACAAAATAATTGCTGGCAGACATGAGAAAAAAGGGAAAGTCATACAATCAGGTGAAATGTAGTTATATGAAGTTTTTGTCATTATTATATGTTATGTTTCATACAATAAAACATACCATCCTCACACAGTGCTTTCATTAGGAGCAATTGTACAGTAGCAAGGAATTTTTTGAGTAAAACATGTTTAATTACCATTGAAACTAAGGTAAAAATATGTGAGGGTTTTTTAGTACGGTAGTTCCTCTTGGTTCTCTGCCTATGACCATGGTACCTTAGAGTCATAGCACATACCCTGAGAGAGCAGTTACAGGAATATTGCACATAGTTACTATCTCTATATGTGTAATGAGAAATTCTTTCCCAGTGGTGTATCTTTAACTTCTAAGTGAGACAGTGGCACAAAATAAACCAAAATAAAATATTAAAGATCAGACATTCAGAAATCCTTATGTCAATCCAGGATCTGTGTATCCAAGTCTGGAAAAAAATCACAAGATGACACCTACCTCCATATTCTTAGCAAGACACTTGAAGTAGGAAAACATTCAGATGAGATTTCAGAACCACTAGGGATGCTGTTAGTGTGACAGTCATATGGGGAAAAGTATTATTTATTTTCTCCTGCTAAATAATAGCTAAACTGGTTAAAGCATCCTTAAAAGATGACTGTTACATGATTTTAATGCTTTGGAAACAATAAGAATGAAATTAGATCTGATCCAGAGATTTAGTTTTTGTTTAAACCAGCTAGCCATAGTTAACTGTACAGTTTTCTACATCAAAAAAAGGACACTGCTTATCATATCAGTTGGACAAAGAAGAAAAAAAAAAGGCTTGTATGTAGAAAATTACACAGAGAAAAAAATAGGGGCATATTAGTAAAGTTCTAGAGCTTTTCAATAACCATTTTTACTACTATAAATCTTAAACATGTATAAACTAGGTGAATCAAGTCAAAACTCAGAAACAACACTTTTTATTTCTTTCACTAAGGAACTGATAGATTGGCATTGTTAAGTTATGTTAATGTTTTAATATTATGCTGTATTATGCATAATTTATAACTCTAGTGCCAAAATACATGAGTGCAGTTCTCCTGATTAGATATTTTAAAAGCTGAGAAATCTGCAAACTCTCTGGCTGACATTATTTTATTTAGAAAATCTGCTAATGGAATGTTGTTTTAGCATGTTCACAATGAGTAGATTTTAGAAGAATGACGGATGTATCAATAAGTTTTGTTGTGAGGAGTGTATGTAGATAATCCATGACAGTAATAATTACTTCAATGTATGATGTTAACAAAAATAAATTAGGAATAGATTACCATAGACTACTACACCTGATTAAGATGTCTCATACTTGTTTCTGTAGAATATGTAAAACTCTCTGTTCCATGCATTTAAAGATAACAGCATAACTCTGTTAAAATTAACAGAATGAAGTGTGAAGTGCCACTTGATTCTGAATTTTAATGCTGAAACAGTGCTACTTTTTATTCATTGAAATCCTTCATAAGCACTTCAAGTAGTGACAATTTTTTTAGGAATTTTGAATCTCATTTGCAGGTGAAAAAACCTACTTTAATGCTGCAGAAACAATTGAGGAGGTTTGGCAGTAAAGATGGCATCAGAAGACAGTTTTAAAAAACTAGGCTTTTCTAAATTTAGATCACACTTCAGGCTAGATGCCTATATTTGAAGAAAACTCCTGGCTTATTAAATACAAATGGTCTCATCAATAATTAAGCTATATTCCTTTACATATAACAATCACAACACATATCAGTTTAGAAGTTTTGACTCCTCTATTACCACTGAAAACTCCTGTCAGAGTCTCATGATTCCAACAGCTGGAAATGCATAGTTTAAACTTACAACTGTCCATACCTATCTGTTCCCAAATCACCAGATTTCTTTATTTGAAGATTGGTTCTCAATTGTTTATCTCTCTGGCCAGTCTTCTGCTCAGGATAACCAAACTATTTTTCTCTTTTTCTGTCTGCTTTTTGTTGTCTTCATTCAGTAATACTCACCTTTTAGCATTCTGAATATGTGACTGAAAAGTATGTAAAATTCCAGAAGAAGTATCAATGATGTCTTATGAACCAAAGCAATACTTCCTGTTTCATGAGAGAACTTTTTCTGAAAGACTAAATCTATCTTTTCATTACCTTGTGATCGACATTACTCACCCTGACATGACTCTTCTGATACCATCACTTTATGATAATTTCCAAGATTACAGCAACTGTTTGTCAATTTCTACACGTGACCTTGTATTTTTGAATTTTTGAGTGGTACTCAATTTTTATTAATCCTGGTAAATGTTCTTCCTGTTGTCTTTCCTGTTTTATACCAGCAGAAATCCATTTTCTCCCCAACAAAACAGATAAGAAGGAAAGCCCACAAAGCCTCAAAACTAGAAGATCAAGGCACATGTATGTGGGAACCTGCTGGCTCTGTGGGTCTCTTGAGAGAGTAAAAGGGAGTTTGGCTTTGGCTAAATTCTGTGTGCTCGTAAATATAAGCACCTGCAGAAGCTGTGGGAACCCAGAGGACAAGTACAGAGACAGTAGCTTGTAGCTAATAGCCAATGAGTGATTGTTTATGTGTGTGAGCACCAGTGATGTTAATGCACGTACACTTAGAGAATACTATAATTGTAGAAACTCCATTAATAAAGTGAGCTTTCTAGTTAATCCATATTGGATCGTCTGCTCGGCTCCTAAGCCCGCCTCCTACATTTGGTGACACCAAAGACGCGGACACTGCGGAAGGGTGACCTGTAGCCCGACACCGACTTTATGAGTCGACAGAGACGTGGAGGGAAGGCCGTCCAGCGCTAAAGAGGTAATGAAAAAGGGAGTCGTGACCCTCCGAGCGCTTTTAAGCCAGTATTTCCCATGAATCGGGGGGGAAGTGGCGGTTTCATTGCTCCATGGTATTCTTGCTATGCGAGAAAAAAGCAGTGAGTCTGAGAAAACACCTATAGAGCTTTCAGAGAAAGTATTAGAGAAAAAAAAAGGGTAAAAGCAATCACTGTAACACATTCCATCCTGCTCCTCGAACCCAGATCAGAGAAAGCAGCCTCCTATGGACTCAGAAGCCGCGGGGGGAGGACAAGTCTGGGGCCCAGGAGAACAGTGGGGGATGGATTTAGCAGCAGCAGGCAGGGCTGTGAGGGGGTAGGCGGAGACGAGCAGGCTAGTACTGCCTCCTGACCACCCTGGGTACAGCCTTGGCTCAGCCCCTGACAGCGGATTGCCCCTCGGGCCGGAGGTTGCCCTCAGCAACCTTCACAGGCGGGGGGGTCAGCGTGGGCAGCACCCGGCACTAGGACCGTGGTGAGCGGGAGCACAGAGGGGGGATGGAATCCTTCCTCCTTTCCCTGCCTCCGTCTCTGACCATGAACACTGCCTTGGAACTGACCGAGGTAATGCTCTGTGTTTTGCCACCCACGGCAGGAGCAGAGGAGCTCCAAATACTTTATTCACAAGCACAACTGCAGGTATATACATCTGTGTGGGCAGAGCGATGCCTCTTTGGATAGAAAAGGGGGAGCCCTGGGCTCTCTCAGAGCTGCCTCGTCTGGCAGCTCAGGCAAAGCTGTGATGCCTACATGGGATAGCCCTGTGGCCCAGAAACCACAGGCACTGCTGGCTTTGAGACATGCATGCCGGCAGGAATTCAGGATACTCTGTTTAGGAAAAATTCCAAAAGATGAAATACTTTTGTCCTCAGTCTGAACTAACAATCTGCTATTAGAACATGAGTGTTTGCTGGACTTGAAGGTGTGTCACTGGAAAACCTAGGCTGGAAGTATATCAACTTTCTAGAAACACTCTGAATGAATGAAATGGCTTTAGATGAGCCTGTGACTTCCAAAGGTGGTGTGTATACAAGAATCAGGCTTTGAATCTGGAATCAAATTGGAATAAGAAATTAGAACACCTTAACAGGTGCAGGTCTGACAAAGATCATTGTATCCAAACTGAAAATGACTCCAAAAGGATGAATGGCTAATCTAATTTGAATAATGCTGTCTAAACACCAGACAGTACAGTGATTATTATATTTCTCTTTTATTTTCTTGTGTTCTAGGTTTCATTTTACTATTAGCTTATTTACTATTAGATTGATTAATTGGTAGCTTTCTTTTTAGGTCTGAGTGAGTTTTCTTCTTTATAGGTAGTTCATGAGAAATATAGTGTGGCAATAGAATTGTAGATTTATATTTTTTTTAAGAATTAACCACGGATGTAGAAAGTATTAGGTATGCCATTTTGCAAAATAGAGTAGCTATAGAATTTTTGCTGTTAGCATAAGGTTGCAACATGAAAAGTTAGCAATGAACTGGTAACATCATGGGTTAGATGATTTGTTTAAGTTGTTTAAATGGTTTGTTTAGCTTGTACCTGGCTGCAATAAGTATCCAGTTATTGTAATGTTTATCACAGTTACCAACACATGAAAATGCTATAATCAATAGGCCCATTGACACTGACAAATTTTTGCCATAACATATGCATATACATTTATGGTTGTTTGATTTAGTTAAGCAGAGAATAATGATATTAGTTGTTGTAATAGTAATAATAGTATTGGTACCTTGTATATTGTAATGCTTGTGAAATATTGTACAATGCTCTGTAAAACAGTCAATCAAGCCTGGCTTGTGCAAATACCAAAAAGGGGGAATTATGGAGGAGAATGCTTTGGCAAATAAGGGACATGGACGAGGTACTGCCAACCTAGGCCTGATGAAAACAGAGGCCTAAGCATATCTGCTGACTACCCCTGCTACAATCAAGGAGACAGAGATGTACCCTGTGTTTCACACCTAAGGCTTCTGTTTCTAGAACCAGTGCAACAAGAAGAGACTGTTACAGATGAAGAGATGTGTTTTAAATTACTCTCTTCATATGTATAGTGTGTGTAGTTTGTATTGCTGGTAAGCATGAATCAAGTTTAGAACCAAAAAATTTTTTGCAATTGGCCCTAGTAAAAAATGTCATAAAAATTATTGATGGATTTGTATAACGAGTTTGGCAAAAATTTGGAAGCAAATTTCAAAATCAGGTAACTCTCAATTATGTCTCATTAAGCTTTGGAGATATCTGCAGTAAACATGCTTCATGATTACCAGATAGGACCTGGTGATTTTAGTAATTGTTGTAGTTGTGTTATTAATGATGCCTTTTTAATCAGCCTGTTGCAAAGGCGCCTGCAATGGACTGTCTGAGACATTTTTTTTAGCACAAATACAAAAAAGGGGGGAAATGTGGGAACCTGCTGGCTCTGTGGGTCTCTTGAGAGAGTAAAAGGGAGTTTGGCTTTGGCTAAATTCTGTGTGCTCGTAAATATAAGCACCTGCAGAAGCTGTGGGAACCCAGAGGACAAGTACAGAGACAGTAGCTTGTAGCTAATAGCCAATGAGTGATTGTTTATGTGTGTGAGCACCAGTGATGTTAATGCACGTACACTTAGAGACTACTATAATTGTAGAAACTCCATTAATAAAGTGAGCTTTCTAGTTAATCCATATTGGATCGTCTGCTCGGCTCCTAAGCCTGCCTCCTACACATGTAGTCAAAATAATCCATTTAGTCTGAATTACACTTGAAAATTGTACTTTAAATTGTGAATACAGCTAAACTGGACCAAATTCTGAAGTTACCAATGAATTATTACAAAAATGAACATTTAATTTGTTTTTCTATAGAGAGTAACAGCTTAAAGGGGTTTTTTTGTTTATACTTGTATTATTTTTTTATTATTGTTTTGGGGTACTCCTCTTGTACACATAATTTATTTTCATAAACCTAAGGATTTATTAAATAAGTTATATTTTCAGCAGTTCTATTATTTAAAACATCAGGTAGTACCTAACTATTTATCCAGCTATACTGAAGTGTTTAAAGAGCTAGAAACTAAAGTACTGCTTTACTAAATTTTTCATTGACTTTGAATATGACATCTGCCAGAATATGAAAAGTAATATGGTTTGAAGAGGCAAGGAAGATGTGTTTTGATATTTGGTGGTTGTGAAAAAATGTATTTAAAGAGAAACTATATAATTCATATATATATATATAATGTTTTAGGAAACATAATTATATAATTATCTCTAAGACACACTCTTCTATGAGTTACAAGATACCTGGTAGTTTCAGGTGTCAAGAAAACTGAGAGGTTTTTGCATCCTTGTTAAGTTTTGTCTTTACTGAGAAAGTCACATTGGATTAATTCTTAGAGTAACATTCATCATTATGACTTTCTGACTTCTAATCCCTTTAAGGAGAAGTTATCTACAAGTACAGATGTTGAGCCATAACTAGGCAGTATTTTTAAGTTTGTTGGTCCTTCACTTAGGTTTCTATGCAGCTAACTTATATAGATGAGTCCATTAGTCTCAGTAAAATGATGTTTTTAAGTACATTCAATAAATTTGTGTTTAATGTTTTCAGTCCATTTGGAAGGTAACTTGTGAGTGAAAGAATTATACATATCTCTCCATCCTCTTCAGAAATGAGTCTGTTATCCAAAACTTCATCAGAGTATCATCAAAACATATAAGAGTGATCTGAAAGAATCAGCTTCAGAGGACCAAAATAGAGTACACTGTCAGCAAGAGTGTATCTGGAGTCCATTTCTTTCACTGGGGCAGTGAGGGTACAGGTGTGTCAATTTGTCTTTAAAAGGAAATGAGAGAGATAATTTACTAATCCATGTTGAAAATTAAAGAGAAAACATGATCATTAAGTGTAATGAAAAATGCATAGAGAAAAAACCTATTAACTAAGAAAACCTAATAAGTATTCCTACATATATAAGAGAAAGTGATGAACTGTTGGATTCTTGCCCAGTGTTTAAGGGATAAAATGAATGGATATAGTTTTTCCTTTTAGACTATACAGAGGGACTTATTCTTCTTCAACATCCTGTTATACAGATGATCATCTCACTGTCTTGCAAAGACAACCCTCTTCATCCTTTCTGCTGAAAAACTGCCACCAAATTCTACTCGTTAGGTGTGGGGTTTTTTTTGTTTCGTTGGTTGGGTTTTTTCCCCCCTGCAGTTTGATTTCTTACACTCAGGAATTCCAGAAAAGAAGTATATCTACCTGTGAGCATTCATTACCACAGAGCTGTATACCTAGCATTGATGGAGAAGAGTCTTGGTTGTCTTTAGGCACCAAGGTTGAGGTGATGAAGCTTAAGAGCTTTTTGACAAAAGAAATTGGAACTGAAGAACTTTCTTCCTTCTCTTTCCTCCAGAAAGAGGTGTGGGGTTCATGTGCCTCCTCTGCTCCTAGTACTGCTTATTTCATTTTGTCTTGTATGTTTGGGAGAATGTCCTGTCTAGATTGTTCACAGTCTATTGTGCTTATCCTGTCCTTGGTCTGGCAATTTTTTATTACCTGGATGCCTCTTAGATCCAACTTGTCTTGGTTTCAGCTGAGATAGAGTCAATTTTTTTCTAGTAGCTAGTACAGTGCATCATATTGGATTTAGGATGACAGTAATGTTGATAACACAGGCATATTTTTGTTACTGCTGAACAGTCCTTGCACAGAGTCAAGCCCTTTTCTGCCTCTCACACTACCTCACCAGTGAGAAGGCCTGGGAGGCAACACAGCCAGGACACCTGACTCCAAGAGACCAAAACAATATCCCATACTCTATGGCATCATGGTCAGCATATAAATCTGGGGGAAACCTGACTGAGGTGCTGCTGCTCAGGAGCAGGTTGGACATTTTTTTTTTTGCTGGGGTGCAATTGTTTTTCATTTGCATCACTTGTTTTTCTTGAGTTTTATTTCTCTCTGGTTTTGAATGTTTTGGTTTTTATTTCCTGTTTTGTTTGTTTTTCCATTATTATTGTTGCTGTTGTTGTTGTTAGTGTTGTGATTTTATTTACATTATTGAAGTATTCTTATCTCAACACATGAGTTTTCTTACTTTTCTGATTCTTTCCTTCATCCCACCATGGATGAGGGCATGAGCAGCTTGTGCAGGTCTTAGGTCAAACCACTACACAACTATATCCTTTTTTAATTTGCTTCTTTAAGAATGATATTGTTCACAAGCACATGTAATATTGCAACTGACTATGCTATCAGAATGTTACAAAAATACTTATACTGTTGTTAATTGCAGTCTTTTAGTATGCTTCCAGTTGAGTTCAACGTAAGCCCGTTCTAATTATTTATCTTAATTAGTACACATATTATTCACTTGTTACAGATTTCTACATTGTTCTAACTGGAAAGATAGTGCCTTCCTGGGTCACAGAATAAGCACAGCTAGGAAGAGTACCTGAAGAGATGATAAAACAACAATACAACTGGTAAGACAGCTTCTTCTTAATGTTAGAAGTGGACAAGGAGATATTACAAATAACATTGGAATTAAGTTCTGAATAGAAAAATACAGGCTCATAAACTTCTTCAGTCTCCAACATATTTTTTCTTTCATTTGCCCATGGGAGGAAAATAAAATGTAGCTTATAAATAAAAGCACTTTAAAGTGATTGATTGAACTTGCTGGAGAGAATTTGATTTTAAAAACACTATTCCCAGTTTAACTCACAGAGGATCAAAAGGGTGAACTAATCCTTGTTATATACTTCAAGCCACACTCTCTCACTGGTTTAAGTCACTATAAATAAATTGGTAACTACATTTCCACAATAAAATGTCCAAAACATTTCCAAAACAAGCAGCAAATCCTGTCAAACCAGGAAGCAACTTTTCTTTGGATCCAGATATTTTAATAGTAAGTTTGTTTGCAGAGGATTTGCACTGTACAGCTCAGGACCAGGCAAGGGCATATGAATGAGATCTAGCCGTCTCCTCCATCCACAGAAAGCATCATTGTGCTGTCACTGCTGCATTTTGAACTTTGCAAACCTGACTGCCATGGCTTGACCACTAATCTTCCTTTGTTTTCTGATTCCAAAAGTTCAGTTGACCAAAAAGGAGACATTAAGAACAACCATTAAGCAAGAAATGGGATTAAAACAATCCTCAGTCTATATTCAGCTGTCTAAATAAACAAACATTTCAGTCTTGGAATATGAAGAGTGTCTGTGTGTTCCACTGCTGAACCAACAGCATTTTCAAAGACATATATTTAGTATTATTCTGAAAGAATGGACTTAATTTTTGCTTTCTAGTTATATTATATTGCTTTACATATCTCTTTTTAATAGTAACCATTGAAATTTTGTATGCCATTTATGACAATATGTTTATTGCAGAAACTTTAGCATGACTGTAGTGGTTCAATCTAGCAAGAAGGAACTCACTGCTCTTTTCTATCTATGGGGGAAAAAACTGCAGAAAACAAAACAAAAGTAAACTAAACAAACAAAAAAAGTCTCACAAATTATACGATTTGAACTATTTGATATAATATAAATCAGCCAACTCATGAGCTAGGAGCAGTAACTTCTCCAAGGGAATGCATTGTTTTAATTGAAATCAGTTGTGGTGGATAGTTCTTTGTGCTCTGAATTATACATAGTTATATTAGATATGGATATTAATTTACTAGCTCTTTTCTGGAGAAATGAACACATTAGTTCTTAGTATCTATAATTTACAAGGGTCTAGATCCCACTAAAATATGGAAAATCAAAATCACATCTGAAAATCAGTCACTTAATTTCAGATACACATAAATGTCTTGATTTCTCCCTTTTAGCCAGGGGAAAAAAAAAAAAAAAAAAAAAGGAAAAAAACCCCATTTACATATAAAATACTTTCAAACTTCCATTGCTCATTCCCTCATTCTCCCTCCCCCTCCCCAGAAAAGGTAAATTTAATTTGTTTTCTAGGTTAAATATATTTTGAACTCTTTAGGAAGAATTAGAATATCAAGAACATGCAAAATAAATATTACATCTTATTAACAATAGGAATGTCTGACAGCATACCTGCCTTCATCTCTACCTATTGGAAGTATACACAAAAATCAATAGATCCAAAAAGAGGAAATCAGTGTTTTCATTGCCTTCTGAATTATTTTTCTCCACTCTCATCAACATATTCTGTCCCTAAAGAGAGAATGAGTTATACTGTGCTTAAAAGACTATTAAAATATGATTTTATATGTTTCTCTTCTTCATAATATAAACCATTATAATTTATCTTAATCTATGAGACAGTTGTCCAGGAATTAACTTTAATATTAATTGCGGCTAGGAACATAAACTGCTGGCACGATTGTTATTATTCCTGATATGACAGGACCCAATCCATAATATTTCATTACAAATTCTCAAAGAACATCTCAGTTTCTGTTTGTTTCCTTTGAGCTTGACTTCAAACCAGTCAACCCAGAAAACACCTTTATTCTCTTCTGAATGTTATTGCATTTTTCAGTACATTATTGGGAGATAGTAAGCCATGTAAGATGGTATATCAAGTGGAAAAAATAAAGAAACTATGGGAGGATTACAAGAAGATTTATGGCCAGGATTTTTTTTAAGTTCTTTGTTTTTCTGGAATAAACTGCTCTCTATGTTCCAGTAATGCTACTGGTTATCAAGTGGAGGGATGAAGTCAAAGTACAGTTAAGAGTGCTAGAGAGCAAAAAGCATTTATTTAGTTAGGAACTTAAAACTAGAGTTTTATACTTCATTTGATCAGAGTGTGGAGTAGCTCACTCACTTCAACAGCTGAAATGCATGTGTGAGAGCAGTTTCTTGCTGATACTTAATTTATATATATTATTTATGTTTATTTATATTTATTCATTATAGCACATGACTAAAAATTAAATATTGTCTTCTTTTCAGTGTATTTTTTTTCCTAAGTCATATGCGAAAGTTTGTCTGAATTAATTTTATGTCCTCGTAAGTAACAATGAATCAGTTCATTAATTATTCTTGACAAGTGCACTCCTTGTGACTGATACTTTTTCACCCTGTCATTTATTAGCCCATATCTCTAAAACTGCCACTCTCCACAAAATGGGTAAATTGAAGAAGTGTGCTGCATAAGGAACTTGTATCATGGTGTCTCACATTCTGTGGATTTTACTGAAAATATTTCATTGAGGGTATATTTTAAGAATTATTTCAATTCTTACATGCTTTGAAAAAGGCAAAAGAGAATGTGTAGTGCTCTGCATGTACAAGTTGTTTATGTTAAGCAAGTTGCACAGCATTTCATATTTACAGAATCACAGAATCACGTCTGTAACAAAAATCCTCCTGTTCTCATTTTTATAGTTTGACTTGCATGCCAAGGCCTAAATCTTAGAAGAGTTCCTTTTATAAATCCTTGCTGTAATTCAAGTGATTTAGCAGGGGTGCTGAGGATAGTATCATTTGCTGTGACCTCAAGGCTGATAATAATCTGGGGAGTTAAAAAAGGAATATGTTGCATCTGTTTCAACAAGTTTCATATCTGGAAAGCATCATTCATAAGATTACTGCAGTTTCCTATTTTGTTTCCATATTTTTTTTAATTCCTACAAGTTTCATCTGCGTGTCAGAATAAGTCATACCTTAAAATAGAAAAATTACAGAAAACAACTTTTTGAAAGACATAGCATTCCAAAACTGGCATATGTGTTAATAGCAGCTCACTGTACAGACACAGAAAATTAAAAAGTAATGTTTTTACCACTGGCAGCATCAATTACTTCTCATTTTTAAATGTTTCCAAAAGATTGTTAGAATACGTTTGCAGCTGGAAGGAAAATAAGATACATTAAGGTATCTAAAAAACAGCAGGCAATCAAGTTTAGGATTTTCAATCCTACTCTTTTAAACCAAAATTATTTTTTATTGGAAAAAAACCCAACCCAAAACAAAAGGAGACAGACATTGAATGCAAGATTTTGCCTTAGCTTAGCTGAAGAAAAACTGAAAGGAATTTTTCACCTATTTATGTTGAAACTGCTGCTTCATTGTCTTTCCTCCCTCAGCCATCAAAAAGTCATATACACATACAGGTAAAAAAATTTTTAAAATCCATCCTGGTGAAAAAGACTTTGAAAAGGCATCGTTCTTTTATTTGTCAAAATAAGTGTTAAACATCTAATTGAAACAATGATAACTTTTATACTTCAAATAGGGAAGAAATGCACATGCTATTTATTAATGAATGACACTTACTGTTCTGCATTAAGAATTTTGACATGTTACTTTTCCCATACTCACTTCTATATTCATGCTTTCATATTTAAATATGAAGTTATTGTATTCGACATTTATCAAGGAGAAAAAGGGAAATAAAATAATAAGCAGGACAGGATTATAGGCCCTCATAAATGAAGAACACATCTGTGGGAATGGGTGCTGCAGACTGAGTCATAACACAGCTTATTACTGAAATAGAATGCATTACAGTGGAAAAAAAAGTTTGAAATTATGTCTTTCAGAGATGCTTTCATAAAAATTTTCAGAAAAATGGCTAATGAGTGTGTGGATCAAGCACTTAGGACTCATAAAAAGAAATCAAGAGGTATATTTTCTGCTGAGATCTAAAGTAACAACCTTTGAAGGAAAGCAGGTCAAACAGTGCTTAATGTGTACCTCACATGATACTGTGAAAGAAAATGAGTATGTCAGTGAAGGTAAAAAGAAAGCCTAACAGATAAACCTTCTGAAGCATCAGATGGCAGGTGGTGAATCCTTAACCTGGACCAGTAACTGATGAAGAGCTGAAAAGTGGAATGAGAGACAAGAAGCTTCTAATTACTTTGTGATTTGCTTTAATTTAAATCAGACTTTAATTTGTTGTCACAACAGACTAACAGTGGCTGCACAAACAAATGTAATGAATTCAGGATGTTTCAGAGCCAAAGGCTAAACCTGGATTTATTGTTGGCATGTGCTTTATTCATCTCTCTGGCCTAAGTAGGACTTCTTTTTTTTTTTTTTTTCATTCCCAGAGAAGTAAGTGATTTAAAGCAAACTAATGAGAAATAAATAAAATGAAGCAAGCTTCAACTTAACTTGAGGATTTTTATTTGTGTGGGTATTTCAAAGTAATGCCATAAGCAGCTGTGCCTTATTTAATTTTTTTTTTTTTTCTGATTGAGCAAAGAGAAAAACTGTTCTCCACCATAACACTGATTTGGACCTAATCTGGAATAGCCTTTTTATTAATATTGTACTAAACCCCAGGAAATGATGCCATAGGCCACATATTAGTGCCAAAATACATATGAAGTTGGTTGATTATATTTATTAAGACCATACAAGGCCTTTGACCTTCTTACAGTGCACAAACATTAGGCCAGCTGGCTTACAGACATTCTTTTATACTAAATCTGCACACTCATATCTGTTAGCAACTTTTCATTTCAACACGTCACAGGGAGTACCTGAACTGTAGCAGTAGTTTATACAGTTATATTTAGATTGTATGACTGGCCAGTTGAAGTACATACTGTGTCATTTTTATGCATTCATTAGTGGTGGCTGATAACAACCATAATACTTCTTTCAGGTAGATAAATCATATTGAACTGAGAACCTGGAAATGATCACATTAAGAATTAGCTCTGAACACCCATCTCACTATAAAGGACAGAAATATTTAATTTGGCAGGAATTTATCACTGGGGAAAAAAAATCATCTGAGTGCAAAAGCATTTATGAATGCAGTTTGAAGAGCTTGAATAAGCCCAAATCTGTTTCTGAGGTACAAGTATAGGCTGGAGGTGTTACTGATTTTCAAAGAGGTTACTTGAATCTGTAATGAAAAGGTACAAAGTGACTTTGTTTAGTAGACATAACCTACATTTTCTGAGCCCATCATGCTCAGCAAACTGCAAACAAATGCAATCTGTTTATTTCATGAATAACCTGTCTGTTCACAAGGTCTCTACACAGACCAAATTCAAAACATTTTGTCACTATTCATGTTCCTTCACTAATTCACCAAGCCTTTGTGGGAAGGCATCATATTCCATTCTGGAGCTGGGTCTGTAGTTCATTGTTATGACTATGTTTTGTCTTATATTGGGCATAAATGGCATAGTTTTGCTAGAAGGGTGTTGTCAGGTTGAGCTGTGTGGGAGAAGGCAGTGAAGTGCCCTGTGCAGGTCCCAGATGTTTCCATGAGGCTGTGAAACAGGTCTAAAAGGATAATTGAATGTCAGAACTTCAGCCAGGGAGAGGAGCTCATGGTGTACCTACTCAAATATATTTTAGAAAGAGCAGAGGCTCTGAGGGACAGGAGACACAGCTGGAGCAACAACCTAGGAAAGAGATTCTTGGTGATGGTGGAGAAGGTGATCTCCAAGGGAACTGTGGCCATGGGTAATGCACACCAGGGCAGGGACACTGCTAAGGGACTGGAGCTAGTGGAGGACCCATGGTGGGACAGGGACACCACCAGGAGGCCAACAGCAGGTGAGCCATATGAGGACAGGAGTGTATTTTAAAGAGCAAGAAGTAGTGAAGGAAAATAAATAAGAAGCAAGGAGCAGCAGAAAGAAACAGCTAAGTGCAAACCCCAACCTCCTATACCACCTGTCATCTTATGAAAGGGATTGAAAGGGACTGAGCAAGATAAAGGGAAGTTGAGACTATGAATTGGAGATGTGACTGATTGAAGCCTAACACGGTGGAATGGTAGGAAAGGATATTCCCTACGTTTTTCTGAAACTGTTTATATCTTATTTTTTCTCAATACTTGAATCAGTAATATAAGGTTTATGCTAATTGGCAGAAATTAAATTGAAATGCCCTAGACTGAGTCAGATTAGCCTCCTGTCACACCCCTAAAAGTAAGCCTTCCTTTACTAGATGCAGAGACTTTCCTCTTTAACTGTGATTAATCTTTCTAGTTCTGTCTCAAATACTGACAGCTAAGGAAAACAACAAGCCTTTAAAACTCCGTAGAGGTCTTTAAGAACACAGTCAATGAAAATGTACATCTTGCTAGAATTATATGCTAGAAAAATAGGACAGTCCTGGCTGAACAGTCTCCTATTCCAAAGCAAGTTGATATTCCTTGAATTCCTGTTTTGATATGCCTTGAATTAGGGGTGCCTTCATCCGGTGATACTGACAAATTCTATGTTTATCTCAGACAAGTGGGCTCTAGCTCTCTGGGAAAAAATGGCTGCAATCACATTTGTAGATGTTACACTCCAAGGAAATTTGACATTAAAGAATCTTGACAACATAATATGGCACAGACAGTGAAGGATGATGTCTACAAATCTTCATTTAAAAACCCTTAAAGTTATATTAGAAGAAGCAAATGAATAAAAGTAATCACATAAGAATTAGTTCATTATCCTAAGACTGCCTTTGTTAAACTTGTGCCTAAGTGAGAAGCAGTCAGAAACCACTCTCAATTTTCTTTGTACAGCTAGGATATTAACGGTCATTTCTTTCTTCCTTTGGGCTACTGATAGTGAAATTCTGTGATCCCCAATTACTCATAGCATTGTTTTTCTATTACTGTTTTTCACAATATTGTTCTTCAGAAACGGAGAAAGAGATTTTATGGTGTATTCAGTCCAAATCATCAACATTTAACAATCAATTATGTCCTCTAGTAATATGTAAAACAATTAATGTGAAATGATCCAGAAAATTATTACGGTTTTATCTTGATTCTCCCAAATGTAGTCCTTACTACCATTGTTCCTACTGATCCATTTTCATACTGTTTCTCTCTCACAAGGACAATCCTATTTAGCCCATGATTATCTTTCCTTATGTTTCCCATCCTCTATCCCTAGTTTAGTTCTGTCTTCATCTAATCCTGGTGCCTCAATAGAGTGGTCATGTGAACCCACTCAGTCCTTGTGATTTTTATACCTAAAGTTTCCCTAAAATTAGATTTCACATTGGCAGCATGTAGTTCTATCATCAAAAAATTGTAGTAAATAGAAACAAAAAAGGAAATGTATGTTTTATGACAGAGGGTGGAGATGTGTGTGTTTATGTATGGATGATTGTTTGTGTGTATGACTTAGAGTCTCCATTCAGAATCCCTGTATTAAACTATCTAAAACATTTTAGCATGTATAGACACTAGCATTCCTACAGTCAGACATATATGAACAAGCTTAGGCATTCCTCGGAACCATTAAAAAAAACATACAATTTTTCAGAAATAGTGGCCTTCCCTTTAAAGAATGGAAGTAAAAATATGAGGCAGTCAACAGAAATAAAAGTGGTTCATAATAACTGGATGATAATAGGATGCTAAATCTCTGTGCTATTATAAATATTTGTCATGTAGAGAACTGAGTTCACAATTTCACAGAGAGGAGGGGATTAGATTATGTAATTTTTGGTTTTGGTTTTGTTTTTTTTACATATTCTAAGGTTTTGGGATCTCTAATGGAATTCAAATCTATATTCAAATATTTTTTAAATCTTTGCCACTGTGACCTACTTTAATCTTTTCTAGTAAAGGGAATGTTAAAGCAGGGAACATCAAGGTGATTTTCAACTCCATTATAGAAAATAAGGGCACTCAGCAGTTTTCAAAACCAGGTACAGAACAGCTCTGGTTCTTAACAATACCTGCTAGATTAAATTTTAAATGTGCCTTCTGAATAAGTAGTTTACATAAGGCAGCACAGGTTTAGAACTTCAAGTTTTGCTTTAAGATTGGCTTAATCTTTAAAATGGACTTGTGCTGCTAGAAAATTTTATTCTTGAAATTAAACAATTTAGATTTTTTTTCCTTCCTCCTTCTTAATGCTGTTCCACATGAAGAAGGGAAAAAATGCCTTTTTCTTATGATGACATTATAGGATTTAAATTACTCTGTGTTAGTGGAAATCTACAGAAATCAATGCAGTCACTTCTGATTTACAACAGTACAAAAGGAAGAGAATTGAGCCTTTGATTAACAGTGTCTTAACTCTGACCAAGACTTTCTGTTTCAGAGTTACTTCCAGGAGTTTACTTAAGGTGAATTGTTAAGCAATGAAAATTTCAACAGTGTCAAAACAAACAAACAAAAAAAAAGACTAGTTAAGTACTAGGAATTAGCAAAAAAGATTCAAAGCAGTGCTGGAAAATGTTTTTTCTTTCCATTTCTAAATGTCAGCAACTCTAAACTGAGTTAGTCACTGTTTGAGTTTCGGCCGATAGGACTGAGAATTCAATTCTAGACTAGTGTTGTCTGTCCCAACCATCCTTGTCCAAAACCAAAAGCAAAATCAAAGGTTATGACACCTTTGAAGCCTACAAGGAAAAAATATCATGCACAAATATCCAATGTATTTAGAGGATTGCAGGTAGATTTGAAACACAATATAATTTAATGCCTTTATGATTTAGAATTTTCTGTTCATTAAGAGACTATTTCAATGAATAACTGAAAATGTGAACATTTAAAAAAAAATTGTTTTCTACTTCCAATTCCAAATAATAATTTTGTAGTAATAGTTAAACCCCACTATTTCTACATTAAGGTGTAGGAAGAACCTTAACATTCACATGAACTATGACACAGGAGTTATGATGTGCTACTTTGCACCTGTGAACTCTTCCTATTTCCAGATTAGTGAGAATCTTGTTTTCTGCACCGTAGAGAGGCGATGTATAACTTCAATGAGAAGTTTCGTCCTGATGTGATATCACTATGCAATCTCCACTTCTGTTTCCCCATACAGACATATCCTAGATGAATTATTGTCAACAAAGGTTCTATTTACATTGTTGGACTGCTTTTGGGTCATACAAAATTAATGCAACATCAGTTGTAGAACTTTCTTGACAGCTATGAGAAAAAAAAAAACATATTCCAAGATACTTTATAGCTCAGCAGTTATATTTTTCTGGAATCCACTGGAATTCCCTGCTGCTTCTAGAAAACACTGATAGCCGAAATGCTCGTTTGTCCTTCAAGCATGAGTGGTGAGGATGTCCCTCTTTAATACCATCCTCCTGAACTCTCTCCAGAAACTGAAGGTGTGTACACTCTTATAAGTGAAACAAATAGGAATCCATTTCTTAAAGTCTTCCCTTTGAAAAATTGACAATGTGAGACTGAGGTCACTTGATCTGTTCAGTTTGGAGAAGAGGAGACTAAGGGGAGACCTCACTGTAGTTACAACTTCCATGTGAGGGGAAGAGGAGGGGCAGACATGGTTATCTTCTCTACAGTGACCAGTGATAGGATGCAAGAGAATGGCATGAAGTTGTGTCAGGGGAGGCTTAGATTGGATATCAGTAAGAGGTTCTTTACCCAGAGGGTGATTGGGTGCTGGACAGGCTCCACAGGGTTCATAGCACCAAGCCTGTCTGAGTTCAAAAAGCTTTTGGACAATGCTCTCAGGCACATGGTGTCATTGATGGGGCTATTCTGTGTAGGGCCAGAAATAGAACTTTGATAATCCTTGTGGGTCCCTTCTAGTTCAGGATATTTTATGGTTTTATGATGTGTATACATAATGCAATACATTAGCAACTCAGTACTTCTTATAAGTAAAACACTGCTGAACCACCTCATCATAACTTGCATTCTTCGGTAGTTTATCTCACTAACAGATAATATTGACACAATGGTTTTGTTTATCAATTCATTTCAGTGCAAGACAGTCTCATTCATGAATAATCTAAGGACTTGTCACGTTGTATCTAAATATTGTGACTAAGCCACAGTTAAACAGAGCTCATATATTCCTTCCATTATTAGAATGTTAATCATGGCCCTTATAGAATTGGACATCAGACCTTTGGAGAAAATAATGTAACATGACCTGACACAATAGAGCCCTTTTCCAAACAAGGTTTTCTTGTTTGTTTGTTTGGTTTTCCCCTGTAAATATGTAATAAAGCAGCATGGCTTTGCATTTTTTATTTTGATGTTGTTAATTGAACAGTATATTTGAGTTGATTTTCTAGATATCCAGAAAAAAAACTCAACTTTAAAAAAAAAAAAAAAAAAAAAACAAAAATACTAAATATCCANAAAAACAAATATGCTAAGTTCACAGCTGTGTAGCGTATAAAAATCTGAAGTTACTCCAGTTTGATATAAATAAATGCATAGTCCAGGGACATCGACAGGATTAGAACTTTGTAGGAACTGCTTTGTTGACAGAAATAATATAAACACGATTAGGTGTGACGATGCACAATTGTATGCAGAGGGACAGATTTAAATGGATTGTAAATTGGTCTCATAATACATTGAGTAAACCAGGAATAATTCAGGATGGTGATGCAGGAAAGGAGTCTTAACAGGCTGTTGCCTTAGGGTTTTCATGAATTTGTAGATTTTTTATACTTCTAGGTATAGTTCTCACATATAGCATAGCTAACAACCTCTAACCCTGTGTTAGCTGTCTTAAGGGTCAGATAATAGCTGGAACACTGTGCAAGGAAAACATGTACCAGAGCTAAGGCAACTAGATACCATGTTAGTCAAAACAAGAAAGCAAAGTCCAGCAACCTTGGAGAGGCTCCAATAAGGGAAAGGGGTCTTAAGACCTCCAACTCAATTCTAGGAGAGGTGTGCCACTAGGCAAAACCAAGGGAAGTTCTGGGCATGGACATATCTTAGATTGGATACAACCTTTAGATATGATTATTGAGTAGGGTTACAAAATGAGCATGCTGCCACGTAGGCGGGAGCTTTTCTGCTTTCTCCAGCTGTCCTACACATTACTGATATTTTCTCTCTCTCTCACACACACACACACACACACACTCTCTGCTGCCCAGCCTGGTGTGGTGCCNTTATCAACACGTGTTGTACTCTTTTATGCTCCTTTGTATTCTGTACCCCAAAACCCTATCAGTAAAAGAACTCTTCTCTGCTTTAATTACATAAAGTTGTCTTGGAAAGTTTTTTCCCCTTCCTTAAGGCAACAAGGCTCATTGTTTGGCAGGGGAAATGTACAACCAATGAATTACAGGGGGAAAAAAAAAGTGTTCTCTAATTTTGAGATACTTTAGCTTTTTCCCATGTCTATCAAAACACATGTTAGGACACCAGTACATTAGTCACCTCAGCAACAAAAGCTGTAAAAAAATTCGCATTATTCCACACTATGCAGACAACTAAAAAAGAGGTGTGAACAGAAGACTGTTACAAATGTTCATATAAATCAAAGCTTTTTGAGAAAGACTAAACACAGGAAACCAGTCTATCACCAAAAAAAAAAATTACTTCCAGTATCACTGAAATCATTAACGACACATTTTTCACTACTTGTTTATACTGATTTTGTTTCTGGGAAAACTTTATCTTTAAAAAACCCTAGTAAAAATCCATTAGAATTAAACAGTAGAAGAGAATTCATAGATTACTGGGTCAAATATCGACTACTTATTTGAAATAAAAACCATAATTAAAACATCTACACAGTTATTGGAGAAAATAAAATGCACCCTTGAAGTCATACAAATTAGTGCTCAATTCCACTTTATCACTAACACATCTGCGTCTGTATTTGCCATGGATTGGTGAAAGGAATGTTGAGTAATGCCACAGATCTCTCAGATTGTGACTGTGCATGTCTGAAATTTATTAAATCTGCTTCATCTATGTTGTGTAACAATAATGCTGATGAGCTTTAGAGCATTCATATACTGATCCTTAGAATTTGTCTGTAGTTGTCCCCTCTATTATACACTTGAAATAGCTCAGCTTTGGCTTCCACAGTCTTCTGTGCCCAGTAGCAATAATTTTAAATAAAATTTCACAGTAAATCATACAGCAGAGTTCTTAAAGACCTCCTGAAGAGACAAGTTTGAAAATTAAACTAAATTTATCCTTATTATGAGATGACAAAGCATTTAGTTGAAAACTGAAAGTTCAGCAAATGTGTTTGCCAGAGATTTTAGCTCTGCTAAAAAGCTGTCAGGATCTTATTCTCTACACTCTACACAATTTGCAAAATTCACCTGGGAGAGCAGTGAAGTTACAACACTACAAGACTCTACAAATTCTTGGCTTTTGTTCTGTACCCATAGTGTCGATTGACAGTTATGCACACTTTAGAGGATTTTCAGGTGAAGTATTTCTATGTTCTTTAGGTAAGAATGAGAAGTGGAATGATGCTTTGCAGAGAAGTAAAAGGAGACAGAGAAGAATCTCTGTCTACCAATAGATTGTAGGAATCAGACCCAGTATTTATGACAGTGAAAATGTCAATGGTTTTAAGCTGGAGGAGAGAGGACAGATGGATACCAGTTTTATAGTCTCAACCTTGCTAGTGGCAAAATTTCAGTTATTACTAGTCAGATCATTAAATAAAGCCCGTTGCATGCATAGGAGGGCTTTTCTTCAGGACTTTGACCAGCCAGATTTTTCTTTTTTTTCTAATATGTTTCAATTAAAGTCCTTCAAAAAACTTGTTCAAACCCTCTGGAGTACTGAAGTGAGCTTTCTGAGCGTATGAAAGATTTCTTCAAGAGCTTTGATATAATTTGTGAGCTTACAAAGGTAAGATTTGCCTTTTACTTTGCCTCTAATCTTCTTCAAGGCAAAGTGACATCAGATTTACCTTGTTCATGTAAAGTTATAGGGTATTATGGTAACAGAGACATGAACATAAGGAACAAAGTAGAAAAATGTTTCAATACAATCAGGAGCATATTTAAAAGCTAATAAAGAATAAAAACTAGGAATAAAATTAATAGATATAAACAGCTGAAATAGAATATTAACACGAATTTAAATGTTACTGGAACTAATAGTAAAGCAAATATTTTCTGTAAGATGTTACATAATGAAAAATGCTATTTTTGATACTAATTCTATAATCCTAAACATGCTTCTGTATTGATAACACTGGGGACTCTTTTGTATAGACACAATGACATATAGAATCACAGCATTATAGAATCATAGCATTGTTTGGGTTGGAAAGCCTCTTCAAAGTTTTCTGAATCCAACCTCTCTGCCATAGTCAGGGGCATCTTTCACTTGATGAAGTTGCTCAAAGACAAGTCTTGAACACTTCCAGTGATGGAGTGTTCACAACAACACTTCAGGTGATGCTTGTCTGGGAAACTTGTTCTAGTGCCACATCACTCACATAATAAAATATTTTCTCTTTATGTCCAATCTAAATCTACCCTCTTTCAGTTTAGAAACAATGCCCCTTCCCCATTCACTACAGGTCCCTGTAAAAAGTCTGCATCTGTCTTTCCCAAAAGACCCCTTTATATATTGCTAGGCCACAATAAGTCCTCCCTTGTGCTTCTCTTCTTCAGTCTGAACAATCCCAACTGTTTCAGTCTTTCCTCACAGGAGGTGTTCAGCCCTCCAGTCATATTCATGGCCCTCCTCTGGACCATCTCCAACAGGTCCACATTCTGGACCTGCACTGGGAATTCCAGAGCTGGACGCAGCTGGGCACACGCTTCAGGTGGGATCTCATGAGAGTGGAGTGGAGGAGAAAAATCACCTTGCTTGACCTGCTGGCCATGTTATCTTTTATTGCAGCTTGGAATATGATTGAATGTAAGTGGGCACAGCTGTCTCATGTTTAACTTTTCAACTACTGATATCCCCCAGTCTCTGCAGGTCTGATCTCAATCCATTCACCACACAGACTGTATTGATACTGAAGATTGCCCCAGTGCAGGTGCTGGACCTTGTATTTGCACAGAAGACTTCCCTCTCATTTCACAGAATCTTCTCACTTGCGAGAGACCCACAAGGATCATCAAGTTGAACATTTAAGTGAATGGCCCTTACCGGGACCAAACCCACAATCTTTTTGCTAGATAGAACTGTGCTCTAACCAACTGAGCTAATTGTTGAAGTTAATATTGTCTTGCTCTTCAAGCATGTGAAGATCCTTCTGGATGGTATGTCTTCCCTTTAGTATATTAGCTGTTCCACTCAACTTAGGGTCATGTGGAAACTTGCTGAAGTTGCACTCAGTTCCACTGCCTATGTCATTGAACAGAGATATTGAACAATAGAGTGAGGGGTAATACAAATAAATAGTACACATTTTTCAGAGAAAATGGAAGTTTTATCATATACATTTATAAAAATAAATCAATTACAATGTTTGAAATTTAGTGAAATAATATTTATAATATATTATATATTATTAAATATAATATAATATAATATAATATAATATAATATAATATAATATAATATAATATAAATATATTTATATAATAAATGAAATTTAATTCAGGGGTTTTTTAAGATATTGACTCCTTTTTGGCTTTGTTTTTGTTGTTCCATTTTTCTTATTACAAGGAGATAGAGTAAAAAAAAACAGTTAAAGGATGTGCAGAAACATTTAGAATTATTTTTAGTTTTTCCTTAATTTTTTGAATGTGACAATTAAACCCTTAAAAGTTATTTTTTTATTTTTTTGTTAAGAAAGTCTGTCATTAAAAAGTTGTATACAAAAAGACATATTTATTTTCTTCCTTTTTCTTCCCCCCCCGCCAAAGCTTTTAACCACTCTCCCTCAGAAACTTTGATCCAATTAGCTGATTGCACTTAAAGTTTTCTTCTTTGGAAGCTGTTAGTTGTTAAAATAGAAAAAAATTGTTTGTTCATATATTTACACACATGGGCTTCTTTACATATATACATATATAGGCATATGTGTGTGTATACATATATATATATAGGTATATATGTGGTTTTCTATATCTACACACTTTTAAACATCTATCAGAGATGCCTTAAATTAATATCATTGAACTACAGGTGATATCAGCCCCAGATATGTTATAAACCTAAATCTGAAAAACTGTTTGCTTGCCAACTGTCTGATGTACTGTTTTTGTAATTTATTACTGACCTTGGTTAGCAGGTGTGAAATGTGTCACAAAAGATGATGTGAATCATCATGATGTTGTTTATAATTATTGTGTTGGTTTTCTGCAGCTAAAATATGAATGAAACATTGCATTTTATGTAGCTTATTTTAATGACAGCAAAAGAAAATACATACAAGGCAAAACATTTTATGATGCTTCTTTTGTATTTTTAGAATTTCTGCTATGAAGAAATGCCTATCAAACTTCTTAGACACTTAAGCCAATTTGTAAGTACCTTTCCTGTGATTAAGCAAAAGAAACAATGGTAAGACCTCAGTGGTAAGAACATTCATTATCTGCCTCATACCACATTCATTTCCCAACTCTTGCCAGAGGCTTACATCAAATGCAGAATACTCAGCTAGACATAAACTTGACAATTGCTCCAAACCATATAGATTGTTCCAGCTTCTTTGACATCTCCAAATACAGTAAGATATATCATTACTTAAATAACAATAACTAGAAGGATTCCCCCCTACAAGGTATAAAGACTACATTGTAGCTTTCCTATTAGAGGATGAGTTCTGAAAAATGTATTCTGGCTCTGAGTCACAATTGACCAAAGTTTTTCCCAGTTATTCAGAATTCTGTGATGTCCCTTTACTAGTAATCTCTTCCCTTCTACTAAATCTAATGAGCCTTAGTCTGTAATGAGTCTGTAAGATGAAGTTAAACCCTTAATTTCAGCCATTTTCCACTGTTCAATTCCTGACTGTCTCACTCAATTCAGGTAAATCCACAGTCACAGAATATTTTCAAAAATATAGAGAGTCTTATACACATAAACAATTCCCTGCAGCTGTTCAGGTCTGCTAATACTCTGGTTTGGAATAAATACAATTTGAAAAATAGCTATTTGTTGAAATTATTTTATTTAAAGATTTAAGAATTTCATGTTGCACTAGTTCACCTTGCACAGACACATCATGTTTGGTAATATTCTCTTAAATCAGTCTAATGTACTCTGTAAAATTATGCACCAAACATATCTATTGCCATGTTTTGAAGTTATACTGTTCAAAAAATTTTGGTACTGTTGCCCCATTCTATATTTCTGCCTTGATCTGAGTGCAGACATAGAAGGTTTTGGATGTAGAAACCACAAACACATATCCATCTATATATGTATATATACATAGTCATTTCTTATAAGAAAATTTTAAAATCATCCTTGGATAACTAGTTAAAGAGAGGAATGATGAACTTAATCTGAAGTTTTACATACTTAAAAGGAAAAACTAAGAGTCACATGTACCTTTAGTGATTTGCCTTATGCAGGTTTAAGTTGAGATACAAAGTACTCTGACATAAACTGGAAAAAGGCAAATACACAAAAATACAAGCCACAAGCATAAGTTTACAACTAAAGCTACATTGGCTTATGAGATAGTTACCTCAATGTACTCCATCAAATGAAACTACCCATATAAAACTTGTACTTAGGGCACAAATGTAACAATTTTAATGCAAATTTAATTTCTTAAAGTATCAAAATACATGCAATATTTTAAGGGAATTAAAGATATTGATTTTGGGAATAAATAAAAGTTTAATTTATTGTGTTAATGATTCATTGCTAAATTCTGAATATTTGAGATATTTTATTTGAATATATTTTATTATCCTGAATATTTGGGAATATTTCACCTTAGTGGAGTCATATAAGTATCAATGCTTTAGCTGGTAGTTCAAGGCAGAACTTCTAGCATTTACAACCTAATACACTTGCAATCAAAATTAATTTTATTCTATTTTTAACTCCAAAACAACAAACTTCAAAAGGTTTAAAAAAGAAGTAATCTGCTTCTCTATTAGGAGTAGGGCATAGTAACCATATATATGCCGTATGTAGGGGCTAGTTAACTCATTTGCTTATTTTTTTTCTTTTTTCCTTTTTTTTAAATTCTATATATAATTCTTTGAATTCAAACTCATTAAAAAAACCTGTTGATGAGATTCAGCTTCAGAGGAACAGTTTTTGACTCATAATATTTCAAAAAACACATTTCTGGAAATTTTGCTATATTAAATCATTAATATAGGGGTCTGGCACAGTCATTATTGAGTTGTCATCATAGTCTACAGGATATAAATCTAAAAAAATGCCTTCTGCATAAAGAGAATTCTTTATTAAAACCACCTTTCTTTAAAACTATATTACATCAATATGTGATTTTTGTGTGAGCAGGGGTTCCTTTTATGTCACCATGGTTGGTCAACTGCCTGCTTGTGTTGCAACAGTGATAAAGCTACCAGAGAATGTAGAAAGCAGCTTGAACGGGTGACCTTTTAAAGAAAAGCTTGCCAAATCAGTCATCCTAGGAAATCTTCATTAAAGGGAAGTATCTACCTGCTTGTTTGTTGTTTTTTTTTTTCAAAACTTGAGAATTGAAATGTCCTAAGGTGATTTCTTTTCATTATATTTGATACCTCCTTATTTTATAGTCCAAATCTGATTCTGTATGTATCTCAAGCAGATAATTCTAAGAACCAGTAGCAAATTGTTATTCTTGTCTCTGTTCATCATCTGACTGTTTGCTGTTATTTTGGCAAAATCCTCTACAACATACAAAGTTCTGCTTCAGGTAGCTTGACAGTGTATAATGACAGACATCAGCTTTATCAGAGCTCACTGCTTAACAGGCATGGACATAGAAAATATTCCTGTAAAACATGTAGTGAAAATTAGTCAGTAGTACCAAATACATATTCCTGACCATTTTGTTCAAAATGTGAATATCAGCAGGTTAAAGATGACTTGCAGGGACACCCGATATATATATAGAAAGTTAGCAGTTAATATGCCTTCACTGATGATGAGTACGCTAATACAAATTATACTAATACTCCACAGGCATTTAATAAGCCTCTTGATTCAAAAGTCTCTACCTTATGTGTCGAGTCCTTATAGGCTGTCAGTTGAACAGCTTTTTTACAGTTTGCCTAAATTTTGCAGATTGGCTAGTAGATTTTTGAGAATCTACTCAAGAATTTTCAATTCATGAAAAAATGTACAAGGAATTTTTTTTTCCTGTATTCCTTCAGCTCAAGGAAGCTGCCATCTGCTTCAGTCATGCAAGGGAGGAGTTCAACTAACAGCAACTGACATGTGAATTCCAGAGCTGTTGTGTCAACACTTCCAAAGCTGTGGCTAAGTCAATAATTGGCTAGCTAGAAACAATCATGGGGTGACACATTTCTAATTAGCAACTAGATAGTTAGTATTTTTCCCTCTTTAAACGGCAGAAAATGCAGGGCTCCATCCTCTTTCAGAACAAATAATAAAAAAATATCCTAGGTGTATAATTTAGTTAACTTTTTCTTCACTACTACTAAAAATACAATATAACACAAGGATAAATTGTATACCTCCTAATATTGAAAGATGGAAATTTGTCTTTAAACACCTTACTTCTTGAATACATTGATATCCTGAAGCAAGACAAGAAATTTCCTCAAGCTATACGTAGTTCATGGCTGCTTTACACTTCTTACTGTAACAGAAAGTGAAGCGACCTTCTCCAGTTCTCAAGAGCATACTTTTGCAGGGGAATAAATGCTGTGCCTGTTTTCTACAGTCTATCTATCAGTGACCATTTGTGCTGTGAATAAAAGTGCAGGGAAGATCTTGTTGCTAAGCTGCCAGAAATTGCACCACAGTTAGATAAAAGACCTGGTTAAAAAAGAAAAGGGGCTAGTGGTGGAAGAAAAGCAAACATTTTCACAGGTGACTTGGCTAGAGATTTAGTTCAGCAAAGACTTTTCTTTTAGTTTGAAAGAAACTGAAGGGGAAAAAAAAAGGAACAGATTTTTTTTTTAATTATTTGAAAATACCAGGAAAAGTAAGAAAATTGTCTGGAAACATACCATGAAGTAACTGTCAGAATGGACAATAAATAAAAGCAGATAGGAGCAAAAGTAACCATAATTATATTAAAGTGAAAAAGAGATGTGCTAAAACTGTGTATCAAAGCTCTAAGAACTTTAACAGCATATTTGAAGAGCAAAAGAAGACTCCCCTTGTCACTTAATGTGATCTTTGTTTTAAGATCACATTAAAACAGTGTCTTTATGTAGGCTACCAATAAGAGGACCCTTACATCCTAGGGGGATATTTTTTGTTATTTTTAATATTGTAATTATAGTTGAAGCTTATAAAATAAATTATAACTTTAGTTAAAGACCTGCCTTTACTCTGAAGAACACTTTTGATCACTCATATCTTTCTTACAGTTTAATTTGCCAAAATTAATGTTTGGACAGGTGGGAAGCCACCTAAACTTGGTTTTCTAACATAGCCTTCTAAAGAAATAAATTTTCTGAGATAATGTTGGTCATCCTTCTTCCACTCTTTCCTTTCATCAAAGCTATTGAATGAAATGGCATGGAGCTAAACTTAATTATTTTTTTAAAAAGAGTTTCTACAATTTCTTTTTTTAAGCTGTAAAGAATTAATTTATTAAAACTAAATTTTATAGTAATGCACAGATGACATTTGTGAGCTTTTTAGATGGATAATTATTTTCATTCTGTTTTTAATGAAGAATTTAGCCCAGAAATATTGAGAATTATGAGTACTGAAATCCTAATTATGTAGTTACTGGAAACACTGAGATACTAATCTTTAGATTATTTTATATATTAACAGTTACAAAGAAGAACTTTTTAGTTACAGTCAATTTCATCCTAATATGTGTTTCAGGTTGATAAGATGAGTTATCTCTATTGGTCTTGACCGCTTATAAAGAGAATTAAGGACTCAGCAGTGTATGCTCACAGATTTATTGCAGAATTGAATCCTAGCATTACTTCTGCAATAACCCCTCGCAAACATCGATGTTAAAAACCAAGAACTTTTAAACTCTACAAATTTCCAGTGCTTTTAAAACTATGCAATAGATCCAGTGTGAAGTGAGAATGATTTTTCCCTGTTCTTCCCCAGCATTTGATGTTAAAAACCATCCTGAATTCACAACTTTGTTTTTTTTCTTCTAAATGCACATAGCTTAATTTAATCCTTTCCTCATTCTTGTAATACAATTAAATAAAAAGTCTCTTTCAGATTTTGCAAATGATTTTTATTACAATACTAATAATTACCTAAGGAATACTTGTCACTTTGCATCATGCCATTCTTTTTTTTCATTAGTCCTACCACAAATGGTGCAGATTCAGGGGAACTAGTTACACTTACTCCAAATCTCCCAAACTTTCCCAATTACTTCTTACAAAATTTAAATTATTGTGAAAAGTTTTACATTTTCAGTCATGAGGGATGGTATAATTGTCTAATAACAAAGTATTTTGTGTTCTTGCGTCGTATTTTCTGCTTAAACATTGAAACATACATTTGAGATGACGAAAAAGCACAGTTATGTCAAAGATTTCCAAATATGAATATAATTTTATTTTTTTTTCCAGTTTTATCAAACATTTATTTAACATAATGAAATCACAGAATATGAGCATAAGAACTGTGACAAGTGCATAAATAGTACAGTTGTAGCTGCAGAAAGGAATCTACAACCTTTTTTTGTGTTTGAAGCAGCATTAATTTTTGAACAAACATCTGCCTTAGCATACTCAGGATCAGGTACATGTGACTATGGTGTGGAAAGCCACATCTCCTCAATGTCAATGAAAAGCCGTATTTTCCTCCCAAAATTTCAACAGGATCCTTAAGATACTCCAACAGAGACAATTCCAAAGGGTCCCCCACAAAGCAAAAGATACAGCGAAGCTAGTCCTTTTCTACTTCCCTCTGAATTTATGCTTATATTCCAGGTCCACCAAGAAATGGCAGGAAATTTTGAATTCAAGTACATCAATCTGTCTTTAGATCATTGTTTAATACGTCATGTTATCCTCCCCCTCTCCCCCCCCAAAAAAATAAAAGCTTCAGAGATCTGACAACAAAAAGCTGCATAGCACAAGCAACCTGAGTTCTACCAGTTAGAAAGCATTCAAAGCTTGACTTCCACCAAGCCCTTTCTACTTTTATGGCTCTCTGCATTCTGACTACTAAGTAAAACAGGATTCTTTCAAAGTCCTGGGCATTTTGCCACCACTTTGGGCCATGGGGCCAATAAAAATCATTAGCAATACATAAATTTTATCCAGTGGGCTTTCCTGAACATGTGCAAATGTTCATAAGGTTAGAGAACAGAAATCCATATGCTGTATCTTACATGCTTGGAATGCATTGAGTTTAACTAGTTTAAAATAAGTTCATATGAATATCCTGGCATTTTTATATCAATTTAGGACACATGTGGTTCAAGTACCACAATAAGAGTCCTGATTAAATAAACAGATGGCTATTACATTCCAACAGATAAAACCAATCACTGAAAAAAGCACTCCTTTTTCATCTTTACTGTTTTATAGTAACACTAAGCTACAATATTAAGGAAATATCAAAATTTTCTGAGGTGGAAATTTGCCATTTTAAAATAGAAAGTTTCCATCTTTAAGAGAGTTAACATTTCCTGTGGTAAGGCAACACTGTTGAGATATTTGGGGATGGGGGGGTGGGTGAAACCTAGTATTCTGTAAAACATTTCCATGGGATATTATGAAACATTTTTGACCAATTTTAACTTAGATAAAACTTGCTCTCTTAGCATGACTACCTTACCTGACTTATTCAGTAAGAAGTACATACTACTGTTTAACTATAAGCTTGATACACTTGGAAAAAATACCCTATTTCTGTCTTGTCCTTGTGCTATTTTGAATAAACAGGACAGCTAATAGTTTGTTTTGTTTTGTTCAAATGTGTTGTTTGGTGTTTTTTTTTTCCCTAGACTAGTGTCAGGTAGTATACAAGTTAAATGTGAAAACAAAACCAGCAGAAGCAACCTGTAAGCCTTTAAAAAATATCAATGCCTAAGCAGGACCCAAGGAATTTACGTATAAACATATTGGGTCTGATAAATAAGACACTCAAAGGAACCCTGCACACATTGCTCTATAATGATATCATTTTACTGAAAATTGTGACATAAAAGAATTGAGCATTTAAACATCCTACAATTTTGGAAGTAGGCTTGAAGACAATTTCATAGGGCTTTGTTTTGGAGATAAATGGAACTGAAGCTGAGGTATTTTATAATTTATGTTTTATTGTGGCTCTGGCTATACACCCACACCAAAACTATTCCTTTTTTTTTGGGTTATTAGATTTTGAAAAGTGTAAGACAGTGTACATGGAAACACTGAGGCAGAGGTCTCTTGAAAGAGAGATGAAAATTAACCACTAAAATTATTTTGCCTAAGAGTTGCAATTACTAGGATGATACTAACATTATTCTCAGTTATAGTGGGCTGACCCTGACTGGACACCAGGTGCCCACCAAGCAGCTCTATCACTCCCCTTCCCAGCTGGACGGGGAGAGAGAATAAGATTGAAAATTACTCCTAGGTTGAGATAAATCAGTTTACTAAAGCAAAAGTGAAAGTTTGTGTGCACACAAATGAAGCAGAAAATAACAAAATTTATTCTCTACTTCCCATTAGTAAGCAATGTCCAGCCACTTCCCGGGAAGCCCGGCTTCAGCATGCATGGAAATTACTCAGCAGGCAAACACTGTAAACAACAAATACCCCAACTTCCTATCCTTTCCTTAGTTTTTAAATCTGAGATGACATCGCATGGTATGGAATATCCCTTTGATTAATTTGGGTCAGCCGCCTGGTTGTGTCCACTCCCAGGATGTTGCCCTCTACAGAAGGCAGGGAATGGAGGAATGTTGGGAAATAATGATGCTGCTGTGCCAGCTCTGCTCAGCAGCAGCTCTGCCAAAACACTGGGGTGTTACCAAAACCTTTGTAGCTACTAATGCAAAGCATAGAACTGTGAGGGCCACTCTACGTAAATGAACTTTATCTCAGCCAGACCCAACATCAGTGCGAGCATATTTCAGAATCAAAGTATATTCAGAGAAAAAAAGTCAAACAAACCAACAACAACAGAAAACAACAACAACAACAAAATAAATCCCTTCCCAAACACCCTCAGATGTAATAATTAAGAAGTAATTAAAACTACTGTTCCTGAGATGTAAAAATCCCAGAAAGAGTAGGAAAAGATTGGGGAAAAAAAAAAAAGGTTCTATTTTAAGACATTTAATTTGGCCTGAGGAGATTCTTAATTTTTTATATGTTGTGATCTCAAGTTATTGACGTCACAGAAATTTTGGATGCTTAGACAGATTCCAAGTGACTGTAGAGGAAATATGCTGCATTTATGTTACTCTTATGTTAAGTCACCATGATCTAAATTTTCTAAGCTCTACACTGGTTGTGAGAAAAAAATGTCCTTATAAAATGTGAGCATTTTCTTTCATTGTGTTACAATATTTAATCTGGGTAGGTTGTCAAAATAGTTTGTCTATATCTCCTGCTTCTTTCAGTTGTTGCTAATACCTTTCTTAATTTATTATGTAGTTTTCAGCTGTGTAAGAGTGATAAAAAAATAGCACTTAGAGTTTAGTTTTGATGACATGTACGGTGTGCTAGGCACTTCTATAAAAATAAGGCAAAACAAAGGTGAAATAACTAGAGAACTGACTGGATCACATTAGAAAGACAGCTCTGATAACAAGTACATTTAATATATTAATTTTATTGATTTTTTAATAAAGAAATATTCAATCTTTTTTTCTCAGATAATTCTGTGTTTAAGATGAGTAGAAATATTGCCAAGTGACCATCTAGGCATGAGAAACACAGAACATGGCCATAAACAAATCTGAGTGACCATAACTGGGGAAAATGACATTGCTTGTACTGGGAAACTTAAAAATTTAATATATTAATCTGTCAACCTTGCTAGGCTTGGAAATTCAGTTTTATTTCTTTTTATTTAAGTTTTTTACTTAAAATAACATTCAAACTGATTGCTTTCAAAAGCCATTCCCTTCAAATTTTTATTTGATTATTCAGTTCATGCCCATTATTTAAGGCTAAAATAATATCATTCAAGGTTAATTCAAATCAAATTGGATGACCTGATTTTTTATAAAAAGGAACAATGTAAAAAAAAAAATTGACTCCTTAGAAATATCTGTGAGACTATCAAGTAAATCATGTACATATATATATAAAATATAA
>WBMV01000453.1:442446-473386 GCA_013396655.1 Campylorhamphus procurvoides
AATATAATTTTAAATTATTTAATTTAAAAAGTTTTTACACATTATGGGAGTTTCCAAAAGGAAGAGAAATCTTATTATTTTATAATTTTAAAATATTTATTTTATTTTTTATTAATTTTTAATTAAAAATATTTTAAAAAATAATTTTTATTATTTATTTCCAAGTGAAAGAAATATTATTAGTTGCTTATAGCATAATTGAGATTCTCTATTGTTCCTCTAAAGAAAAACATAGGAAACATTTTTTAAGACAAATGGGACAGAAGTTCTATTTATTGTATATCTATAAAAATGTACACATACACACACATAGTACATAATTTGATTTTTTTCTCTTCCATTTCCCATTTTCCTCCACCCAGTAATTAAACATACCAGGGTTTCATGCTGACTGATGATGTGTTGGACTAACCATTACATGCCTTCCAGCACCAGTTGCTCACAGCGCAGCCTGACTCATTTATGAGGTTGCTTAAAAATAGTATGTGTAGTGAGCTAAAAAGTGCTGTCAAGCCCCAAAAGAATGCTCTGAATTGTCACTTACCATCCCTTACATGTAACTATCCTTTATGACACTAGCAGAGTAATTTAACTGTTGCGGATGTTGGTACCCATAATCACCTAAACTGTAGATCAATACAAACTTTCACTTTTACTCCAGATTTTGAAAACAGAATGTCTGAGGTATACAGACGCACATTTTGCAAATTAAACCGAGAGCAGATGAGTGTTGTGGATAGAGGGTAACACTAACACCTGAAATTACCTGATAGCAGGAAGCCAGCCCTAGGCTAGCTCTCAGCACCCGGTATGCACCAGCTCAGGTTACCTGCCAGTAAGATTCCTCACAGGATTCTCTGCTGTCTGTCTGTCACATACATCATTGAAGTAATTTGGTTGGATTCTACTGCAATAAGTAAAAGGACAGTATCAGTAATCACCAATCATCTTGAAGAGGTATTTTGTCTTTAGAATACTATGCACTCGTTTATTCTGGATTGTGGGTTCTTTTTAAACATTTTTTTTTCCACTGGATAATACTGTATTATCACAAATAAATATAAGTATGGCTTCTTTGGTTTTATCTACACAAATATCATTGTTTAACAGTTGTCAATTCAGTTTCAGCTATTCATATGAAAGTTACATCAATAGGCAGTTCTGACCTTCATGTTTGTTTCTGATATATATTTTCTACAGAATCAAAACATAAATTCCTAGGACTCTTATCTTTTTAACTTTTTTCAGTAATTTCAGTTCACTTTAGTTTTAAAGTGATACATTTGAATTTACTTTTTTCCACTAGAAAGAAATTATAAAAAAGACAAGGTCTTGCACTCAGATACAAAAATGGTTTTGGTTATTTCAAGGACTATAATCATCTTGAAAGAATTATAATTAATTTTAAAGCTAAGCTGACAAAAAGTCTTCATCATTAGGTTTTCATTTATTTCAGTGGACTTTGTAAGTTTTGGATTTCTTTAATTTTGGCACAGAAAACTTTGTGTTTGTTTGTTTGGTTGGTTGGTTTTAATTCTCCCAGATCAGATGAGGAGAAGTGTATGAAAAAATAAGGTAGAAGCTCTGATGAGTATAATAGTTAATCTTGGAAAGCTGTAACAAATTTTAAGTGCTTTGCCACCAGTATCACACAGTCTCTGCTATCTATATCCCTATACATAACTGGCACAAGCTACTGTGCAGGCCTTTTTCACTTTCAAAAGGAAACATTCCTCAAATCTAATCGAATTGGCATTGTCATTGTTGAATGTTGCTGTTTGCCCTACAGAACTGCCCTTTTGTTAGATCTTACAAACTTTCTGTCAATGGAGCCTTCTAATGCAAATGTTTTGTAAAATCTGGAACATCATTTGGGCTTGAATTTCTCTTAACCCAAACCAAGCAGAATCTTAGCTATCTGCTTGGGAGAAACATTTGGAAAGATTAACACAAAGAAATATTGCTGCTTATAAACCTCTGTCCTTCAGCACTATTTTAGGCCCACAGACAATTTCAAAATAAGTGATTAATACAGCAGCATTTAACGAAAATTATAAATGCGATTTACTGTATGGAACTTTTTTTTTTTGTAAAGAGGGTAATAGACCTGCTACTGTAGGAAGGATAAGTTTGTCTTTTGCCTTCCTTCACTGGTGATATTTTTTGCCTTCCTTCACTGGTGATATTTTTTTTGTAGTGTACTTTTATGAGAACAGCTTACTGACAAAGGTATGTTTAAATTATATATATATATATGTGTGTGTGTGTGTGTGTGTGTCTTGTGAACATATATGTCTTGTGAAGCATCAAAAAGGCATGTCCATGTCCTTTACTTTTTTTTCCTTTTGCTTCCGAACACTGAAACACAGCTGCAGCATTGTTCTGTATAAATAACATAAAATATAAAGCCACGCTCTTTGGGGAAAATAAACCATTTCTCATCTGGTGCATAAAATACCTTTTTGACTTCGAAAGCTATGCAGAACTGCTGTATTTTATACATAGGAGAATGTTAATACGTGCATGCTTTAGGAGAAAAATATCTAGATGAACAGACTTTATCAGGTGTCAAAAAACATCAGTTGATAAATAGCTTTGTATGTGTTCTGAGTTAACATTAATCAAAAAACGAAAGTATTCCCTCTTAATCCAACCTCCTGGAATAATCACACATTTAAGCAGAATATAAATTAACTAGAAGACAGGTATATAAGGCAGGTATTCCAAGATTTTATTGCAGGAATAAGACTGGAAAAAGTAGGACTATAACTACAAAAATGACAACTATTTCACATATTCCTAAAAGCCAGCATATTGTCTTAATTTCAGCTAGTCTATTTATTGGATTTATGCTAATTTTATGTTGCAAATGGAATCCTTTCTCACTGCCAAAGTGAAACAGCTGTGTAATATATTAAGGATTATTATTCATAAATAATTCTAGCAGGGTCCTCCTCTGTCTTACAGTTATGTGTAGCTCTGTTATGCACCTCTTAAAGGTGGTATTTGTTAAGCAATAGAAGCATTATTTGGTCATAAAACAGAGCAAAGAGGAAAACAACAAATCAAATAATGCAACATTACCAACTGGATTATGTGTACTTCTCTGCTAATGAGTTTGTAAATTCATTAAACACATAGATTTGAGATGTGTTAAAGCCATGGGAAATGAGGCTGAAAAACTTCTCAAACACTTCAGGAATTCATCTGTGGAAATTCTCTCCTGATGAGAGGGTCACTATATCTAAACTTTTCCTGACAGATGTTTACCTAATTTGTTCTTAAAAGCACATATAGATTCCACATCCTGCCAGTGCAATCACTTACCTAGCTTAAATACCTTCAAGGCTGGAAAGTTTTCCTAACATCTAAGTTAGATCTCCTTCATTGCAATTTAATATATTTCTTTTTTTTCCTCTCGGAGAACAGGTAGTTTATTCTTTTTTTCCATATTCTTCCACAGGTTTGAAGTCTAATACTTTGTTTCCCTTCAGTTTCCAGTTCTTCAGGTTAAACTAGTTGAAGTCCTTAGAATTTCCTCACAGGTAGTTCTTTTCTAGATTTCTGGCCATTGTTGCAACTGTTTTCCAGACTGTCACACGGGTCCAAATCTTTATTTAAATGTGAGGTCCAAACAGGCCAACAATTCAGCTGAGATCTCACCCATGCTGGACAGACAGGAGGATTTGCTATAGTGTCTAATTTATATATGTTCTTGCAAGAGCAGGACAGGTACCAGGTACTGGGACTGTCAGTCAACTGTCTAGTACCTGTACAACTAGGAAAGGGACACTAAGGACCAATTCATCAGCCTTTAAAAATTAGATGCCTTGCCATTAGGACTACCTCTGAAGGTCGAGGAGCAAACAGCCATTCCAAAGGTAGCACTTCTGTAAATGAGGTCAGCAACAGCCCATGTGAGAAGGCTGAAGTATTTCCTGTTCAAGTTTGAAGAAGATCTGCTTTGGGTCTAAGAACTTAATCCTGGCTCATTATATTCCCACTTGACCCTGGGAAATATCTCTCTCCTTAAGGAGAGAAGGGGATCGCCTTTGAAACGCTGGGTGTGATCAGTGTGAGCCAGGTGTAAGGATGGGAGTGCCTCGGTTGTACCTGGTCTGTCAGCTGCTAGGACTTGCCTCTCTCTTTTGCTGCTCCAGGTTCCTCTGTCTGTTGATTCAGCACAGCTACTTCACATGCACACTTAGTACCTATGCCACAGATTTCATCTCAATATGGAGTGTAAAATATATATTAATAATATGGCAGTTTATTAATTTATCTCCTTGGCCTTTTAAACAATTAACAGATAGTTAATCTGGTTTGTATATTCTAGACACTTTTTCATTCTGAAATATGCACTATTCATTCTCTGTGAGAAGTGCATGTACCCTGTTTGCCTTTACTAAAATAAAATCCAAAGTCTGTTTATAAAGTAAGATTAAATCAATTTTCTACTTCACATAAACACAGAGACTCTGTCATCCAAATCCCTTCCTAGTACAGTCGGATGTGGTACATCCCTGCTGTCTTGGCTTAAGCAGAATTTTTCCTTTTTTTTTTTTAATTTTTTTTTTTCTTGACTTCACATTCTTTAAGATGGTGTTGATTTTATTAGATTTTACTCTATGTTTCTAATGCAGAGTCCTAACCAAAGTGCCTGTTTCTTTTCCCTCACAGGACTTCATCTGATCTTTAATCTCCCTCAGAAGTAGCTCGTTTCCTCAAAACAAACAGATCTGACATTTTACAAATATGCTGTCCTAATCCACTAGTTCCCTAACTAATATCAGTTGATGAGCAGAGTTGATTAGCAACCCTGTGTGGAGCCTCTGCCTGTTTGCAGAGCTGTTGGCTCCTGCCTGAACTAGTGTATAGCACAAACTGACTTAAAGTAAACAGTGTTGCCACAATGAGGAAGGGAAACATGCCTAGATCAATTTAACTTGCAAACAATTTTTTTTAAAGATTTTGTAATGTCAAACTGTTTATTTTTTGTGACAAATTACAACAAAAAGCAGAGGGGAAAATCAGATATAAATTTAATCTTAGTCTAATGACACAGAAAAGGGAACCTTAGAAAGCTCTGACAATTCTAACAACCCTGGAAAATGCTCAAATCTTATATAATGATGTTATATAACAGAGGAGGTAGTAATATCAATGTAGCTTAAAGTTTTAACAGAAGATCATTATTTAAAGCCTAGCAAATATTCATAGGTTCCTCTTCATTAATTTAAGCTATGCCATACATTTTAATACCAATTTAAAAAAAGATTGATATATGCTTTTTTACTCCTACAGTTCAAAAGCCCTTTTCATTTGATTCAGAAATAATAGCTCACATATATATTCATAGGTGGGTGAATGCATGCCCATGTGTATACCTGCTGTTTTTTTGATAACAGGATAATTTAGGGTCAAGTATGTAAATTAAAAAAATAAAAAAAAAACAAAAAACACTTCTGACACCATAGGCTCAAGAAAAACAACATCAGTTTTGGAAGTAAGAAATATCAAAAATTTACTATTCCAGCATCACATTATGATATGTTGCTTCAATTTATAATAATTTACAGCATCACTACATATTCTAAGTTGGAAGGTACACACAAGGATGAGTCCAACTCTTAAGTCAATGGGACATACAGGGATCAAATCCATAACCTCGGTGTTAGTAGTACCATGCTCTAACCAACTGACCTTATGTCAGGGTATGTTGTAAATAGATTATCTTATGGGTGATATACCATAAAGTGCAGTAACAATAAATGCAGACAATATTGATTTACATAAAACTCTGAATACTGAGATTCATGTAGAAGAGGAAGTCAAGCTTGAAAACAGTTCTTTGCATTTGGGAAAAAAAATTGTTTACAGAAATAATACTTTACATACACTTCATTGGCTTACAATAGTACTGCAGAGCAGAAGCCACCACAAAGCTTTCTTTAGGGCATGTCTTCTTTGGAAATTGCACAGACTGAATCCAATGAGTTATAACAAATTTAATAATCCCTTGTTCTTGTAGTAGTTTCTGAGCCATGTCACCTCTCTGTGGCTGAATGTTTGTGTTTCCTGACATTTTCCAGGAAGATAGAAAACTGTTGGGCATTTTCAGGTTTGTCTAGAAAAGTTCATTAAACCAGTTACAAGGCAGAAATATTCAAGTTGCTGCATATCTAGTGGACAGAGTAATTTGCAACCCCTAATTTCCCTGATGAAAAGGTCATGCATACTAACTGTCTGTGGTCTAGAAAGAAATAATCATGTACAATTTGCAGATGAAAAGTGATCTTAAGTCCTGCAATATAATTTTTGCTGACACTTAGATCTTATTCTAAAGGAACTTAATTATTTAGCTTTATCACAGGTTATTTTGCAGTGTCTTTCTGTTTCAGCTAATAATATTGTATTCTCAAAAAATGTTAAGAAATACTCACTCAAGCCTGTAAATTGTAGCCATCTTTATATTCCAAAAGATATAAACCACACGCGCCATTTGTATTCCTACATATATTTCTTTCTATTATATTTTGAATTTAAAAATACTTTGAATAGCAGTACAAAACCTGCTGTTCTCATTCGGTAGAAGCAATAGTTCAATGTCAATATTTGCAGCAGGATATTTGATAACGTCCATCAAAGTGCTTGCATCTGACCCAACTGTTTTGGCTTTGCATGGCTGGGTTTTAGTAGTGAGGGCTACAGGAATGGCTTCTGAAAGTAGCTGATAGAAGTTTATTCCGTGTCAAGCAGAGCCAAATCCAAATGGCTCCAGGATGGATGCACTGATGGCCAAAGCTGATCTTGTCTGAAATGATAGCACAACTCTGTAATACCATATTTAAGAAGGAAAAAAGTTATTGCGCAGTTATTGCTCTCAGAGAAGAGAGGAGTGAGCATGTGTGAGAGGAAGAGCTCTACAGACACCAAAGTCAATGGAGAAAGAGGGGCAGAAGGTGCTTGAGGCACTGGGCCTTCCCCTGTGGCCTATGGTGAAGGCCACTGAGTCAGGTTGTCCCCTTGTGGCCCAAGGAGGTCAACAGAAGTGCAGAGATCCACCTGCAGCCCATAGAGGAGACCCACACCAGAGCAGGTCGATGCCCTAAAGAGGGCTATGAACCTGTCCCTGCCTCAGTCAGGGACCTGCAAGGCCACAGAGAGAGAAGCCCACGCTGAAGCAGGTTTCCTGGTAAGATTTCTGACCCTGTGGGAGACCCACACTGGAGTAGCCTGTGCCTTTTGAAGAGACCCACATTGGAACAGTTTGTGGAGAACTGTTGCCCATGAGATAGACTCATGTTGAAAAACATGAAGGACTGTCTCCCATGGAAGGAACTCCATGTTAGAGCAGGGAAAGGATTCCTCTTTGTTTCCTGCAGTGCAGGAACAACCTGAGATGAACTAACCGTAACCCCCATTCTCTGTCTCCCCACACCTTTGGTAGAGATGGAGGTAAAGCCTGGGAAGGAGAGAGGGGTAGGAGGAAGGATTTTTTAACATTTGTTTTACTTCTCATTCATTATCTGGCTCTGATTTTGTTAGTAATAAATTCGACTAACATTCCCAAGTTGAATCTGTTTTGCCTCTGTCAGTAACCACTGAGTGATCTCACCCAGTCCTTATCTCAGCCCATGAACCCTTTGTTGTATTTTCTCTCCCTTGTCCAGTTGTGGAGGGGAGTGATAGAATAGCTATGGTGGACACCTGGCATCCAGCTAGGGTCAACCAACTACTCCAGCAAAGAAAGGAGTTTACATCTTTTCCAGTGAATAATATATCACTTGGTGAACTTAATTGGAGAATTTGAGCAGATAGGCACTACTAAATATGAAGATGCATATCACATCTGGAAAAGTTACTTGATCTACTTATTAACTAAACTGATAGGTAAGAGTTCTCTCTAGCCTGCTACAGGTAGGGTCAGCTGAAGTGTTCTCAACCGTGTACCAAATTAATTTTGTCATATCCTGAGCCTGGATCAGAGGGAAAGTTTTAGGGGAAATGGGATGAAAATATGATGACTTGCTTCTCTAGACACTCCAAAATACCAGGATGAAAACTCCATTTCCTCAGTGACTAAAGTAAAGGTAATTTTTCATGTTTAATCCACTATATTTTCAATATCTGCACTGGTTTTATTAGTAATACAAACTCCTGCCTTTCTATGTTTTCAATTCAGTTTCCTAAGTTCTTTTCAATTTTTCTGCGTGCTGTAGATGGGCCACAAAATTAAAAGGTTTGTGATCATATGCTTTTGTTATTCAATATATTCATAAAAATGAACTTCATGATGATTCACTTTATTGGGTCTGTTGCCTATTATAAACTGAAGTAGGAATGAACAAATTCAAATTGATCTCTTCTTAATTAACAACCTTCTATAAAATCACAGCAAGATGTGAATACAGAAAATTGGTTGGTAAAATAAAGACTGTGTTAAAACTGGCAACATTATTAAAGATACTTAAACTAATTGAGATCCTTGAAGCAGTTTAGTTACCTTCCTGTCCATTTGTGAAAAGCAATCTGGCATGAATTCTGTCATTTGTGGAAACCCTCATCTGAATAAGAGGTCATAAAGAGAGCTAGTGCCTGGAGGTAGATGATATAAAATCATAGAATCATAGAATCTGAAAGGGTTGGAAGGGACCTTGAAGATCATCTAGTCCCAAATCCTGCAGCTATGGGCAGGGACACCTTCCACTACACCAGATTGCTGAAAGTCTTATTCAGTGTGGCCTTGAACACTGCCAGGGTTGAAGCATCCATAACCACACTGGACAATTTGTACTAGTACCTCACCACCCTATAATCCTATCCCAGGGTACTTGGACTTTAAATAGACAATAAGAAGGTCACAAGCCCCTTATTAAGCACAAAAGTTCTCATTTTTGTTTAATCCTGTCTGAAAAGAAAAGCACACTTAGAAGAAACAATTCAGCTGTTTTGTTTATATTACATAGGTCTTTCTATCGTCACCTAGAAAACATAATGCTACCATATTAGAATATAGTCTATTATTTGGCTTTCTGAATATCACCTGGTAAATCTGTTCAGTCTTCTGTTTTAACAGGAGTAGAATCATTACTGACATATTGAGGGCATTTGACCACCCAGAATTATATATTTTTAGAAAGTTTTCCCATCACTAAAACCAAATTTAAAATCTCCCACTGGTAATCACAATGATATCTTCACAAGAGTTTAAACAAACACTTCTTTTAAATATAAACACCATGATAGGAAACAACTGAAAAGCTTATCTCACAAATATCCAGGAATATTATATATTAGTGTAAACTTATAATACCTAATATAGCAGTTTGGCTTTTTTGCCATGTGTGTTTAGAAGGAGAAAATATATGTACTGTCAAGTAAAAGTTGAATGACATGAATACGGACTTCCATTATTATCTCTGGAGAGTTTTCTTTTTTCACTTTCTGGTTGGCCACTACTTCTGACTTTTTCCATCAGACTCTCCAAAGACTGCTGAGCAATTAGACTGCTGAGCAATTACCCTTTGCCTGTGAGGTTAATTACCAACAATACCCAACTGACCATTAAAGACCTACATAATCAGTATTTGGGTAGATGGGAGACATAAAAAGTAAAAGCTGCTGTACATTATATTAAAAAAACCAACTAAGTATCCACAATATAAGAGGTTTGAACCATCTCTCATCCAAGGTTGCGGCTTCACAATCACTTAGATCAACACACACACACCAATTTTAGTTTTAGCTCAAATCAATTTCCCAAATCAGCTCACTCTGCAGCTCACTGTCCACCAAAAGAAGGAAAAAAGCTTGACATCTGAACAGACAGCTGAGTCAGGAGGAAAGCTTAAGCCTTGAGCCCCAGCACCATTGTGCTGACCACTGGGGAGGGGGGAAGTATTTATTAAACAAATCGGTTGACAAAAATATCTCACCATGTACTTACAAGTATTTAAGGATCTAAATTCCCAAGATATATTCTGACTCCATGTCAGAATAAAAGTAAGACATGGACGTTTACTGTCCCTTTCTTTCTGCAACCTATGTCTTGCTTTCCCTGTACAGGAAATTCCAGATGTGTTTTCGAACAAAGGTAAAACTATGTGGTTTTCAAAAGAAAGTCACAATGCATCCCTGTCCAATGCTGGATCCAGATGCTTGGAAGACTAGAATGCTAGGCACACTATGGACTAGTTTTGCATCTCAGTATAAATAAAGCTGAAATTTTTCACAAAACATGTTGTATTCTAGCATAAAGAATATTCCAGGAGAGATGTGAAACTTCAGGAAAGATGATACTCTTCAGTTTGTCATTCTGAGAGGAATTAAACCTACTGAGTTCCTGCATAAAAGGTGATTCTGATCCTGCCTTCTTTAGTTTGGATTCGTTGTTACCATTTACCAATCCCAAAAACCTTTCTTTGCCAAATTGACACAAATTCAAAATTAATATATTTTTGTGAATTTCTATTATAAAAAGTTCACTCCTAATAGTGTTTGAATTAATCCTTTGCTTAGAAAAATATATATGCAGTCTGAAAACATTTCTATTCATTTGCTTTAGTATCTGTTTACATTCCCAGATGATGTGTATGCCTGATAGGCTCCTCAGTTTGTTGTGAGTAGTAATACGTTTCTAGCTCCCCTTTGGTGTGAACCAACTAGATTCTGCAAAGCAAAGACTACATGTGATTCTACAGATTATTCTTCCTGTGGAGTTGTAATGAAAAGCTTTAGGAGAAGAAAAATTGAATAAAATTTTTATATTTGCTATCCTGTGACTTTTCCAACATTTTCCCAGAAGGAACTCTATTCCCAAATACTCCAAAATGCTTCTCAGGTTTGTAATACATAGAATCACTTCATTTAATAAAATTTTCACTCTGATATTTATTCAACCATATGGTCTGCACAGACTTTGTCTACTCTCAGGCACTTAGAACTGAAAAAAAAAAAATCACATCTATAGATAGTGGGGGTCATAGAAACATGACACAGTGCTGGAAAAAACCACAACACTCCATGTTATCTGTTGTAGAAAAAAACTGTTCCCCACTGGAGAAGTGAACTGTTCTGGACCATTTAGCTTTTGTGCCTTCATGCAGCTGTGAAGTGCCAAGAAGTAAATTCTCAATGTGGCCTAGTATCTGTTCATTATATAGTTCCATCACATTTTTTGTATGTGTTGTACCTTGGTTTACGTACCTAAGTAGAGAGGTGTTTTGTTTTCTTTTTTTTTTTGTTACTTTTATGAATGATGATGCAGAGAACATTTCTTCTATTTTGATTTTCTTTTAGGGTTTTGGTTTGCGTTCTGACATAATTTTAAAATTCATTTTTCTTCCTATTGCTGTTTTTAAATCCCTATTCCTACCTTCTTTTTTTGTGTGTGTTTTCAGTTTCTACACTTTACTTGCTACATTTGATATATCTTTGTATTGATTTTTATTGTGCTGAGAATATCAATTTCTTTGTACTTTAATATTTTGCTATACTGACTTTCAGTAGTTTTGTTTCTTTTGGTTTGGTTTGGGTTTTGTTTGTTTTGTTTTGTTTTGCTTGCTTCTGTTTCTCTTTTGTTAGAAAACTAATTTTTCCAGAAGTATTGTTTTGGCACATATATACTTCATTAAAAGGTACGTGAAAAGAGATATATCTTTGATTAAGAGACTAATGTCAGTATCTTACTGGGTATTTAAACCAGGAATTTTCATACAGAGGAACAGTAGTATCCTTCTCCAAAGTGATGTTACATGAATAAATGAATTAATAAGTGGCTTTATATACTGTCATAGGAAGATATATATTATTATGGTAAAAGAAGAGTATTATTATGATAGTAGCTGAAGAACTTATTGTGCATTCAAGTCAGATCAGTAGCATGTAACCAATACATTTAGTAATAACAAAAAATAAAATTTTATTTTTCATTATAAAAGTTATGTGATGCCACTTATTCTGGGTTTTCTAACATTTTAATACAATTTGGATATAATTAAAATTGCTGAGAAATTCTAATTTCTTTTAAAAGTGGGCTTTGAATAGACATACAAATAGCTTGCCATGGGCTTTCAGAATTGTCATGTGTTTCAGAATCCCTTAACAAGATGGTTAATGCACCTGTGTCTTATTTTTCTCCTTTCTCTTTTGATTATATACCTTTCAGTTTCCCTTCCAAAACTCAGGACAAAATTTCTTCTTGATGCAGGACCAAATATGGTCTATTTTATGAAGGTAAATCAGAAGTCAGGTAACAAAGAGGAAATAATATCTGTGAATACACACATTAAAAAAAAAAACAAAAAAAACCAATACCCACATTTCATCTTGTTAGGCTTTACTTTCGTTGGATTTTGCACAGCTGGGACAGAAACAGATGTGATATTTAAGTAGAGAAGTGCTAAAAAAACACATCACCAAAAGCAAGCAATAGTGGTAGACAGTAGGCTGGAGACTGCTTCAGATCTGAACAGTGTTGGCTTGTACAGGCTGCAGATAATCAATGTGTCCATTTCATTGACATTTCTGGGGAAGACGGGTGCAGGGGGATAAGGGGGGCATATTCTTCTTTGCACTTTTTTTTGCAGCAGTACAGATGACAGCTAGAAATAAACAGTGTTTTCATGGTTGAAATGTCTGCTAGGCATGATCATATGCAGGCTCTGCTTCAGTTATCACAACGCTGAGCAAAAGGTTGGGACACAACAACTTGATGAGAGGTAGCTGTAGCCCCACATGCTCTTTACTCAGTCAGCTACTCATTGCTAATGCATAGGGTTGATGAGCACTGTTACCAGTAGAGCTTGTATTGAATTCAACCTTAACTCCTGATCTGCCCCTTCCTAAGACCTTACCCACTTATCCTTTTGTCAATAATTGTAATGTTTATGTGAAATCAATAAAAACCTGTGTGTGTTTTTAAAAAAAAAAAAACAAGAAACAAAAAAAACAAAAAACCTCAAGTCCTGACCTTACTACAGAACTGAGAATTCAACATTCAGCTGAGGATGATAGCACCCACTGTGCAGAGCAACTGGCCAGCTGGTGAGAAATTTTGGCTGTCATCGCAATGCAGGGAGTCAACATATTTATCAGATACTTGAGATGAAAAAGTGGTAGTTTATGGGGACATTTTTTTCCCTAAGCCATCTGGTCCTGAGGTGCCTATTACATCTATTATTGAATCATTAAAGTCAATGAGGTGAATAACACGATTAAACTTGTTTACTTGTCATGTAACAGTCGGTTAACAGTGAAATGCAACTTGTACTTTCTGGTTTACTCTGCGTTTAAAATACATCTCAGCTCCCCTAAGTGATAGCTAAAATTAATGCCAGATAAATATCTTTCAATTTGCAGTCTAATTTAAAAGTACATTAATTCTTTTAACTCTGTTCTATATGGGAATATTGTATTGCAGAGACTGCAAAGACTGTTCCTTATAATTAAAACAATAAAACATAAATAATTGACAGTAAGTACAGATATGTATACTCATAATTTCACTCTACTAATCAGGTATGTGCACATTTATGGAGATCCTGTACAAAATGCAGTTTGTTCATGCAGAATTGTAGGAAAAGCAAAAAGCTGTAAATCTGATCAATATATAAAAGTCCTATTTGCATAAAAAGGTTTAAAGCATTTCATTAGATACACTCATAAAAGTGTGAATAAGCAGTTATTGTATTACCATAAATGGATTATACTTCTTTGTACTAAACTGAAATTTAATAATACTATAGATTATACTGTTTGAATTAATTATTAAAGCCAGGAAATTTCACAGTAGTTACAGTGGAATTTGGTGGGAAGTTTTCAACAGCAGTAAGTAGTGTTACTCTATAAATTAGGAACTAAAGATGCCCTTTTATATCTACATTAAGACCTCCTATTGTGATCTGCAAATTTTAAAAAGTGCAATTATTCTTAGGCTTAATAAGTCTAGAGAATCAAGTTCCTAGACTTCAGTAGGCTTTAAATCAGGGAATTAGTGAATAACATTATATACCAATGTGGATAATTGTTCTTACCAAGAAAAATATAATTAAATAAGGAAATTGGAAAACCAAGAAACTACATGTATAGACATTGATTTTTTTCAGTCATATCTACATGGTCACCTTCATGTAGCCTTATTGCCACTCAGCAACTTCACGCTCCATGCATACAACCACCACACATTACAGTACGTTTTAAAGCAGAAGTATAGTTTAAAATATTGCACTGAAGGGAATAGACCTTCCCCTGGCATCTTGTCCTGGTAGCTGATCTCCAATTACCAGTTTATTTAACAGGTGTGCTCTTTCAGGTACCTCACTTTCAAAAAAGTTAAACAAAATGACATTATTGAGGGTTCTTTAAACTAACTGATTTGACTTCACCCAGAAGTATACTGGGAATGTTTACAATATCATAGAATCATAGAATATGCTGAGTTGTAAGGGACCCGTCAGGATTATCGAGTCCAACTCCCAAATTTCTGCAGGATACAGCAAGAGAGATGCCCCACATACTCTCTGAGGAGCTGGTGGTAAAATACATTTGTCTCCACTTTGCGGCGATTTTAAACCTAAGTTAAGATGGTTCAAATATATATCATTAACTGTTCAAGTACTTTGCTAAATGAAGCTATTATGGATCATGATGAAATCACTTACCCACAATATGCATCTAATTAACTCAAATATTTATTTCCAGTGCTAGTCTACTGCGATGGTGTCATCATAGAAGGATGTTTATGAGTGTTTGAGCCTTTCTATCTAATCACAGTATGCTTTTATTTTAAATATTTACATGTTGAGCTTTTTTGTGTGTGTGATTGTTGTTGTTGCTGTTATTGTTGTTTTGGGGAGTTTTGTTGATTTTGATTTTTTTAAAAATTCTTCTTTTCTGAGTATGTTACAAAGAAGGACTACAGGTGAGAGAGTGTGTACCTCAGGATGCATTACAAGTTTTAATAAGAAGCCAGTGTCCTAGACAAAATCCCTCTGCATAGGATTTCATTATTATATTCAAGACTCTAAGTGTAATATTATTATTAAATGTATTGTAACCTCAATTATTTTTTTTACTGTCTGTTTCAGCTCTCCATCTAGGGACCAGAGGATTTTTTTATTACATTGTGTTTTTAATCTTGTTTTGTGTTTTATTGTACTTATTATCTTGATATTATTTGAACACATGTATGATTTTTTCTATGTAGTACCATAGTGAAATGTTAGATTAAAGATAATTGGCATATTACATTCAATTTATCTATGTGCTCTACATCTTCCACTTTGTTGATTATTCACTAAAAATTACACCACAGTTAAAATACTTTTTTTTAATGAAGAAAAAACTACAAAATTACTAGAATCAATCCAGAAGTTTAAGTCAGCTGTAGATGAGTGATAGAGGAAGTTTAATAGAATTCCAAAGGGGCTGATAACTTTTAGGCATATCCCCCTGAAATATCCATCACTTTTTGCTCAGATTTTAGAATGATTGGAATGCTGCCCAAATAAAGTGGGCACAGAAGTACCATTATGACAATCTTTTTCAATTTTCCATTTTGAAAGCTAGATAGGAAAGTAATATAAATGAGCTAGAACTGATATCTTTGTAATATAGTGACTGAGTATTAGTTGGAGGAAGATGACACACCAGAAACTGTCCATTCATAATTTAAAAATATTAAGAAAAAAACCCAAATTAAAAAATCAGGAACCATATCTGTTCTCCTACCACAACAGGGTTTGCTAAGTTTTAATTATTTTCATATACACTTTCTGAAAGGAAAAGAGGTGTGCAACATCTATTTATTTATTTTTAAATCAAGAAAGTTCCATTTACATTTTAGAGTTTCCCCAGTGAAAAAAAAAAAAAAAAAACCCAGTAAGAAACAGTTGACACAATTTGGCTTACAGTCTTTTAACACACGTATTTTTCCATCTCCTCCACCTGGCAGCTTGGGAAAGATGCCCAGGTTCTACCAGAATGCTTTGGAACAAAACCAGTCCTTTAGCATACTAGGTGTTGACAGGCCAACCTGGTTAACACATGGTTCTGCCAGGAAATAAAAAAAAAATAATGTTCTCTGGATAAACTGAATTATATTAGCTTTGAACACATCAGATGATCACTTGAAGAATGAAGTTGCATTCATAATGTGATACTATCCATACTGTAGAAAAATCTGAGTGATGGAAAAAATAACAGTCATTACTTTATCATCAGGTTCTTAAGGCTTTTTTGGGAAGAACTAGGGAAGTCAGGTCAGAGAAATAGGTATTTTATGTAGTGTCTGTACTTTTATCTCTATGTTAACCCTAGTAGGTGGATGAATTGCACCCGGGAACAACATTTATTTCTATTGATTATGAAGGGAACCTATAATGGAAAGCTTTGGGGCAGCAGCATCAGCATTGCTGATGTCTACAACTGGTCAGACAATACTTAACATTGTAGACTCATACTCATGACAAATTATAGAATAATATATTATTCTATATAGGCAGCACCCAAACTGATCTGAGTTCCAGCTACAAAGGAAAATATAATGTGACAATATTCACATCTGTATAAATGATTATGTGAACAACAGAAATTATTCAAATGGTTCAGTGGAGTTAGGGTTGAGGGTTTTTTCCCCCATTATTTCCATTATCATTGTTAGTGAACTAGTGTCTCGTGATTTCATTCTCAACTGTCTGGAACTATACAGACTGGATAATTTCTCATATTTCAAGCTGCTCTTTAGAGGTTTAGTAAAACCTTCAGTTTTTCAGTGAGAAAGTTTATCTTACTAATGAGATTAAGACGGTCTATCTCCTTATTTGTCTATTTCTGTGACTTTTTCAGGTAAATAGGGTCTTTAAGCACAGTCATAGGAAACCCCGTTTTTATGCTTTGTTTGGTCAAAATCATATCCAAATATTTGTCAGTGTTGGTACTGTTTCAAGCCCACAAAGAATAGTCTTTTATTCAGGTTGATGGTGCACAATGGGGCAGAAAGTACAATGTGACTTGACTGTGTCTCTCTGCTTATATGTTCTGCATGATTAGAATGTCTTTGGATAACAAAACTGGACCATTTCTTTGCTGTTTATAGAAAGTGATGACATTGCTGCTGTTCCCAGAGAATGATCTAGTCTTCTGACTTCTCTGGAGCAGAATTAGTTTCTATTTCACTTTTGCTAAAAGAATGTAGAGTTGTATAAAGCTGCCAAATGTAGAGTGGACATAAAATGCTTCAAAGTTTTTCTGCCTCTCTTTGACATTGGTATAAAGATGTATTCTAAGCAGGATGTAAAAGACATGTAGAATCTGTCTTTGGATGCATTTGAAAGTTGTTAAAAATATCTTAAAAATCCAATAATTTATGCCCCCAGGAAAATATAAGAATGCTGTCCCATATCACAGCAGCATTCTGCATCTCTGTCTTTTATAGCTCTTCAGAACAAAGCACTAAACTTTTAAAGACAATCAGCACCATCAACAGCAAATAATGTAATATAGTCATAAATATATTTATGTCTCTGAATTTCTCTGTGTATGGATACAGGAGCAAAGTAAATAAATTTGACTTAAAATCTTAGCTTTGCCTATTTTTAAAGTGACAATACCATGATGGAAAAGCAAAAAGAAAACTATGATTATGTAGGAAATTGAATGTATAATTAGTCACGCTTTATAGCATTGCTCTATTATCAGTCCTCATTTAGACTGTAAGATGAGTTTTTAAGGTCAGAAGATTTGTACCTTGTATTTTATAATAGTGATGAGAAATAAACAATAAAATTAATCTTCAATTGGAAAATAATATATATCTATATAAGTATTCAAAGACTGCACACAATAGTATTTTTAAAACTTTTTTTTAATCAATTTTATTTTGGAAATGTCTAACAATTTTACAGAAATGCTGCACGTTCTCCCATATTCCTAATAGGATAGTATATAGAATGTATAGAGTATACTGAGACAGGCCTAGTCTCATGCCATGAGACTGACAATTCCTTCTTTATTTTCAGGTTATTGTATTATATAATGGATGTTTAAAATTGTTTCCAGCTAGCCTTATGCTAAGGCAAATTTGGCCCAGAGGTATTAAGATTATGTTTTCTTATGATAGATGTCTATTCTTTCTCATATATTTGTTACCTATTTCTTGCAATATTTTTACAATAATTTTAATTACATTTTCTCAGTGACTGTTTCTACCATTAAAGAAATCATCCAAATATTTTTCTCAAATCCTCACTTTAATAAATGATTGTAACAAAACTGGAAAGAGGTATGAATCATCAAGACATTAATTTCTTGGGTTTAGAAAAGGACTTAAAGAAACAATAACAGACACAAGGACCACCTTGTTCTTTACTGTGTTAATTAAACAAATATCATGCTTTATTTGGCTGGAAGAAAGATCAGAGGTTGAAAATTATAATATCACAAGCACAGTTCACTTCTCCCTTTAAGGAGAAATTATGTTACTGTTTAGTTGCGAGTAAAAGTTTCCAAGAACTCACAATATCTGATACCAAAGAAATCCCTTAGGCAATTTATTTAATCGACCTACATGCCAGATCTCCTTACAAGTTATGATTAGAAAGTTTAGATTAACAGCTACCATAGAAAGCTGATCATGTTTTAGAATTTTTAGTGTATTGTTTGGGTGTTGCCACTGTGAGGCAAGGTGGGCATTCCAGCAAACCTTTTTTTCATGCTCTGTTGTAAAAATGGGACCTGGCATACAGGCTCAGAAACAAATGTTTTTGTGTGACATCCTAACTGGTGGTTAAGAGAAGGCAGAAAAGCCTAGAAAATTTTAAAGGCTGCTCACATTAATGCCATGCCACTTATTTAACTGCCTGCATATAAATTAATGAATCCATGTTTGGGACAATCTTTAGGAAAATAAAAATTGTGACATTTTGGTGGGGTTATGATTGCTTGTTTGTTTATTTTGGTGGGTTTTGTGTGGGTTTGCCTTAGGTTTGTTTAGTTTTGTTTTTATTGTGTTAACAATATGTATAGATCATAAATAGTTTATTTAAACCCTTGTTGCATTTGCTAAGCAACTTCTAAAACAAGGGCAAAGAGTTGACTGTTATGAAACAGAAAATGTAGTTTCTAAGGAAAAAAAGCGGAAGTCCTCTGAGAACACAAGAACATACTTAGCACTACATACTTTTTTTTTTTTTTTAAGGGATACTTATTTAAAGAAAGAGAGCTTTGCTTGGGTAGTGAAATGAAAGTGTAAGTTTGTACCTTGGGATTTATAGAAATTCTGTAAAACTGTGATCCACTTCAGCTTTTTCTTTTTTTTTTTTTTTTAAGAAGATACAGATTCCTGAGTACCAGACCTCATACATGCCTATGTAGAAAGCAGCTGCTTTTGTACACTCCTTCCAGCAAGGCCCCTCTCAGCACAGAAAGAAAGCCTCACTGGGATGTATATCACACTAGTCATGAACACAGCAGCCCATCCTTCACTCTCTGTTTCTAAAGAGAACAGCATGTCAGTCATCAGAGGATCACCTGGATCCAGCAAAGGGCAGTATAAAATTTGTCTTGCCTAAAAATTATGCATCCCTTGGACAACAGGACCAGAAACATTTCTGCAGACTTGAACTTTAGTTAGAAGCCAATCTGACTTAAGCCCCTTCTGTAGAAAATTGATGTGTTTGCACCTCTCAGAGGCTGAGTGAAAGAACTCCTGCAGATGATTCCTGCTTACAATGACTCTACTCCTCAGCCAGGTGTTTCAGTTAATAGCCCAGCAAATTGATAGAAATAGAGGCCATAGGAGGTGACACAAAGCAGTCACATCTATCAAAGGAGGCTTTGACTAAGCTCTCTTCAAGAACAGAAATAAATTTCTCAGTGAAGACACAAAGTTCTGTGGAAAATATTGTCAAAAATAAGGTTTTCCACTGGTAAGCAACTGTGATAATTGACAGATGTCTGTGAAAGAAGAAATGGCTTCAAAGGTAATTGGGAGTCCTCAGCACATACTTCAATTACTGTGGGAACAAGGTAAATTAAAGTGTGTGCCTTATCTACACAAGAAAAGTGCTTTAATTAGACTAAATTGGTTTAGAAGTGGATCTAGTGATACTAGGGGGAAAAAAAAAATGTTGATTGAAGCTAGCCCTTTGTGGTTTTCACTTCTTTTAGAGAAAAAACCTGCTATCTAAAAGCTCCCAAATGCTATTTCTTGATGCCGTTCAAACTTTTTTTTTTTAAATAAATAATTTCCCCAATATTTGTTCCAATATTTTTTCAATAATTTGCCATCTTTCTTGATGTAGGGTGGACATCACAGAATCAATTAGGTTGGAAAAGATGTCTGAGATTGTCTAGTCTAATTTATGACCGAACACCATCATGTCAACCAGACCATGGCAGGAAGTGCCACATCCAACTTTCCTAAAACACCTCCAGGGACAGTGACTCCACCACCTCCCTGAGAAGTCCTTTCCAAAGTCTAGTCATCCTTTCTGTGAAGAAATACTTCCTAATGTCCAACCTAAGCCTCCCCTGGCTCAGTTTAAGACTATGGCCTCTAGAGATGTCTAGATTCCTGTTACTTAGAACATGTAAGTAGCTAAGTTTTCCAGTTCCAAATTACTTAAGTCCAAATTTGTAAGACCAACTAGGCTGGAACAATTTTTTTACATTTTAGAAGGTATAATTCTTTGAGAGAAATAGGAGCAGTGTGGGTGGTTGTGGTGGAGAGTGGTGTTGATAAGTTTGTGAATACTTTACAAATATTTTCTTCATTATGTTAGTATTTTTAAATGGTTTGGTAAAATACAGAGCTTTTCAACAAATCCCTAATTAATTATTCTTAATTATAAAAACATTTCTGAAGATATTTCTGTCCACGTTTGATACAAGTTGTCCAAAAAAAATATAGAATAGCAATAGAAGAGAACTTTCCTTTTCTGATCCTCTTCTTGTAATTTATATTTTAAATTAACAGTGTTAACTAACCTACCCTTAAAGGATTTTTTTCATGTTTGAAGAAAATCTTTGACATTCTTTTCTGAAATGCTTCACACCTATTGCACTGAAACTGTATTTTCTGTACCTTTATATCTCTATTATTTAGGTGAACTAAATAATTTAATTATTTCTTCTGTACACACAAAAACCAATTTATTCTCTTCTACTCCTCTTACTACAGCCATCTTTTACTGCTTCCTTTTACTATTACATTTTTAACTCCTGTTTTCCCAATGTTGTCATCAGGACTCATCCCTTTACTCGCTCTCTTTTTTGTGATACTCTGCCACCCGCCTTTTTCATTCTCCATATCTATTTTCTTTCCTCGTGTATTTAGTGACTTTCCCACTCCCCATAATTTTCACATTACAAAATATTCTACTGATTTTTCACATAGTTACTCTTGCACCCAATCCTGTCTACATACAAGAAATGTCAGTGTTCTATTATCTAATTTCCAAATCAGTATTCCAGTCTTGTTCTCTTTAATTACCCATCTGAACCCATCAGTCATGAACTTGCAGCTTCTCACAAGCACTCACCTCCCAACAGCTTCCACTAATGACTGCAAGACATCTAGCTTGATCACCACTTCCTCCTACTTCCTCTGAATTTTCTGTAAAGAGTTATACAGCAGCAGCAAGACAGAATGATGTGACTCTATAGTACTTTGCAGTCCCGTATCTAATATATTGTACACTATTACAGAGTTTTTTTCCTCTGTAGACCTCTCCTCTTCACAGATTGTGTACAAAGCTATGTGTTTCAAATAAAACTGCACACGTTATTACAATATAGACTCTCCGTTTAAGGCAAAGTCTGCAGTTTCAGTTCCTGCAGGAATTTTTCCCCTCTAAAACATTTGTTCACTCAACAGCGATTCTCTCACAGCTATCTCAAACACATTCAGTCAAATACTTCAAGCTCCAGTAGGAAATAACTCCTACTTTCTAATGCCAGATGAATCAACGGGAACACTCCCAGATTTTCTTGTATCTTGCAATAACAAGCAGCAGATAAAATCATAAGTTGAATGCATTTCTAGAGTCCTTGTTCATATATAACAATAACACCGGGTAAATCTTTTCTTTCAGGAATGCATAGTTAATTGCAATTCAGAGTAATGCTGAAGTTTTGCATGGATTAAGCACTACTGTAACTGATAGGAACCATTTAATCGATTTTTAAATCTGCAATATAGCATTCCACCATTAAAGAAGAAAGAATGATCCAGCACACTTCTTTTGCATTAAGTGGCTTTGAAAACAGACTCAATCATTACTCAAAAGAAATCTGAAAAAGTAACATATTATTTTATCTGAAATGTAAGTCTTCAATCTGAAAAAAACCCTGAAAAAAGTTTTTCAAAGATTACAGACTTTTTTTAGGGGACAGCCCCCNTAAAAAAAAAAAGCCTCTCAAAAATATCTATTATTGATTTTGTATAGTGATAATACTGTTTTGCTCTTCAGACTTTTCAAGAATAACACTTCTCTTCAGACCAGTAATTTTACAAAGTTATTACTCCATCTTACAAATTGTTATATCCTACATGTCTAGTCATAGAACCATATTGTCATAGTTCTGCATGAGAAAATATCAGTGTCTCTTGGCAAAATTTGTTGAACAATTTGTATAAAGCCTTTTTTTTTTTCTGATCACCGTACACAAATATACAATCATTGAGAAGCCTAATCTGATATACGCTCACATTCAAAGCTTTCTAAAAAGCAAGGATTTAATTTCAAGGTTTTTTGGGTTTGCTTGTGGGGTTTTTCACCCTCAGATTTGAATTACAACCAAATTGAAAAAAAAAATAATTATCTATTTTCTTAGAGTGCCTTATTGTAAGAAAACTAAATAATTTGCAGTTGTATTTCTTTACTGGGTTACATATATCTTTTGTCAACTGACTGGCATTTGAAGATCTTTTTCTAAGGTATACAATTCTCCCAGAATGGTTATGAAGTCTGAAGAGTAAACTCAAATATTTAATACTTAAAAAGAAATCATTTTAGTGACTTTAGGTAAACATATATACATATATTTTATCTGTTTCTATGCAGTAACAAGAATATTATATACTCCATCCACAGTGCTAAAGCTTAAATGGGAACTCTTTCTCAGTAGTTTTCTAAATTTTATGATTGTCATCTGTTTAAAAATGGGAAAGCTTGTAGAGAAAAAGTCTAATTTTTGTTGAAAGACGTATATTATCTGCTTGCTAATTTATTTAGCAGCATGTGAATATAAGATAACTTTTAAGTCTGTTTCTTTTTTTTTTTCTATTGATTTTGTTTGGGTTTTGGTTTGTTTTTTGGGGATTTTTTTGTTGGTTTTTTTGTTGGTTGGTTTTTATTTTCTTTTTAAAGTTATATCAGTGTATATTCCTATGTTTCACACACAGAAGGAGATAAATCTAGCTGATTGTGTAATAATGTCCTGCTTCAGGAAATTCTTGACAGAGGTAGTTGTCAATTATGCAGGGAAAGAACACTGCAGCATAGCTTGCCAGGAGGATGTGGGGCATGTATGTTATTTTGTAAATAAATCTAATGGGTTTGTGGATACAGAGGATTTACTAAACTGGATGTGCATTGTCTGCCTACCACATTTTTGTGCCCTGATTTTCACTGGAGAGCAATGAAGGCAAACAGAGAACAATGAATTCCTGTAGATCTTGGCTGGGTGGCTTCAGGGCTCCAGACTTCACCTCGAAGCAGATCTATCCCTTGCATGTACACAGGAAGTTGGTCTCCAGACAGATATTTGGCTGCTCCTGTGAAGTGAAATTCACAGAATCACAGTCCCGATTGTGGGATTGGAACCAGCTGTGTGCAGAAGCATGAGGGATTCAGCAGGCCACTGCCTTGGGCCATGAAATGCCTCGATAAGAAATATCGACTCTTTAAAGGTGATTCTTTCCTCTTCTTTCTTGTTGGCAGTATTCTGAAAATGCTAGTCTTTATAAACAAATTACTTCAGATGCAATTGGTTTCTGACTGTTCAAAACTAGTTAAAACATACAATTATGAATAACAGCTGAGTGCTGAGTAGTAAAAACATAATACTTCATCTTTTAATCATCTTTGAAATACTGGCTTAGTGTCTGTAAATGTTCATCATCGGTATGGAATAAACCAGAAAGACTATCATAGTGAAGCTTGATCAGCAACTGTGGATGCATGTGTTCAAAGAGCCTGCACTAATATGAGAGTCAATATGTTAAGATTTACTGCCAGAATGTTTCTTAGATGAAAGGAATCAACTCTTCTGTCACATGTTTTCATTAAGTATTTTTGTGAGTTCACTCCCTGACTTAGTTACTTAATACATTTAATTATATATTAGAGAAGACGAACATATATTGGGGAATTTTTTTCTAGTCTGACTAAAATTGGTGAGAAGGAAAGTGGGATGCACTAGACTTTCACAGCTGCTATGAATGGCATCGCTCTCTTAATTAGAACTTTTGTAAATCTCACAAGATAAATAGTATAAAAACACTGGGGCACCAAAATAAATATGCAATATCTTATTTTTTCTTATGTTACATATTACTCATGTTACATATATATATCAAAAAGGTTGTTTTAAATAGGTCACCTCAATTTCTGATCCTTTTCTAATAATTGTCTGTCTTCTGTGCTATTGATAATAACTTTTCAACTCAGTTGTCTATATTTCTCCCCAGCTTCTCCTTTAAAGGAATGAATTGCACCTGTTTCAGCAAGTTAGACTGCAGGCAATTTTAAGCTTTATCCTACTTCGTTTAAAAAAGGTTAAACCATATGACAAGACAGACAAAGTCTGATAATTACACACTTAATTTAGGAAAATAAGTGCTCACAGTGGTGAAATTACTAAGACTTTTCCATTCTTCCTTGATATTATACCTATTTCACTCAAACTGAATATATCACCAGCTGGAGAAATATGGAAAAATAGTTTCTACAGGCTGATATAATTAGCTGTCTAGAGCCATGCAGAGTGCTCATAGGAAAAAAAGCACCAGTCCCCCAAAACCAGGGAAGGGTCTTGTGACAATATCTCTACCACAGCAGTTGCTATATTCACACATAAAACCAGACCAAACTGAACAAAACCAAGCATTCTTTCTTGACAGATTTCATGTCAGTTAGATAAATCTGGTATGAATAAATTAATTTCCATAGAAATATTTCTGATTTAAGAAGGTATGAATAAATCAAGATTAATACCTAAGAAGCAGCATTTTATGATGCTCATTTGCAAAGAGCATTAAAACTGTCCTATTCTTATGGCTCTGGAGAAGCAGTAAAATAAAACAGAATAAGCAGCACAAGTAATTTGAGTTGTTTCCTTTTTACACCATTTCATTAAAAGCCAAATTTTAACTACCTGTAATAATTAAGTAGCTTCAGCACTAAGACATTCTAACCTTCAGCAAGAGAATCTTTCTGTGACTTCCAGCAAAGAGCAACTTTCTATTGACCAGCTATTGATTAGGCTTTCTGTGTTCTTGCTATGTGAGACTGCTAACAACGCAATGATTTATAGGATTGTTGACTATGTCTTTGCTGTTCAGGAATGAAAAACAGCAATGGAAATTCATTTTTATTTCCTTATATTAGAAGAATTTTAGATACTAATTCAGACATCATGTTTTCTCAACCATAATATAAGTTTTCTTGGTACAAAACGCGTTCCTGAACCCTTCTCTCCTTTTAAATAAACCATTATTTCTTTTTAGCTAAAAATAATGGCATTCAGATATGTTCAAAACTCATGAGAAACTTGAATTTTAAGATAAAAATGTAGGAATGGACCAGAATTATGTTATTTTCTCCTGTTATGAAAAAAAAGCAAACAAAATAAAATTTAAAAAAAAAGCAGAAAACAATTACACTGAAGCTATCAAAATTTGCTAAAGAAATGAGAAAATTTGTGGTCAGGGCAAACCAGTTTTTATCTAAATTTATAAAAGCCTAATTATTCTAATTTTTTTTTCTAATATAAGAAAGTGGTTTTATTTCTGTAGTACAATAATATTATAATGTATATGTTATACCCTTTTATGCAACTTCCTTTCTCTCTGTTTTTGAAATTAAAAAAAAAAAAAAAGAACAATGTTTTAAAGATCCTTAATGCTCCTTGTCTATCTCTAAAAGGGCTTAATTTGACCATACCCTATGGAGACATAATACTTTACACTGCATAAAATACTCTGATTTTTTTACCTTCTAATTCCATGTCTGTCAATAAGTATATGAAGGTTGAAAATAATTCTTTCTTCTCAAATACATATCTAGCACACAAAATAATCACTGTAATGTAGGAACAATGTCAGTTTATAATAAGTTCTGCTGTAAAATTACTCCCATTACAGACATTCACTTCTACAATCACTAGGTTATAATCATTTAGTTCTGAGCCTGACATACTACAACTGTCACCAAAAGACACTTTCAGTGATCATGTGAATGAACTTCTAAGCAGGTAGCTGCATATAATTACCTTTTGAATACACACAATTACATTCAAAATCTCAAAGAGAAACATAAAGTACTAGATGATTTTGGAGAAGTAGATACCAGCACTAAACGAGTTCAGAAACTTAACCTCTTGGCTCGATTATTTTTAATCTGGCATAAGTATAGAGTCTATGAGCCTTACATGTGATAAATAGTATCTTTCCTTCGTGAAAAAAGAAAAAATAGTGAGAAAAGTATTAAATGGTATTTGAACTGCAAAACTTAATCCATAGTAAATAATTAGAAACAGTTCGAGTTCTTGTTTAAAACAAAAAAAAAAAAAAGGAGTCGTTTGGCTACACTATTGAGCACTAGTCTGTACTTGACACAATAATATCATAGAGTTTTTATTTTTTGAGTAGGGGACTCACAGTTAGTTCTTTTATCCAACAGCTGCTGCTTGAAAGATTTGTCCCTGGTATAATCTCTGTTTCCTCTGGAAATCACAGGATACTTGACCAGAGTGCTACTATTTCTGTTAGAGAGGAGAAACTGGTCTTGAGTCAGTCAACAAGTTTTGTAAGTGTTTTTCTACCATAATGACTGTTATGATTTAGCCCAGCTGGCAACTAAGCACCAAGCAGCTGCTCGCTTACCCCATCTCACCCCGGCAGAATGCACAATGGGAAGGAGAATCAAAAGTGAAACTTCCAGGTTAAAAGCAGTTTAATAACTGAAGCAAAAGTAAAATATAATAATAATAGTAAATAATAACTATGATAATAGAAGGAAAAGAACCTCACAACAAAACCAAATGATGCATTTTGTTCACCACCTTCTGACTGATGCCAGGCTTCATTATCAAACTCCAATCAGACCTCTCTTGCAGGTGACTCCTCTGGTTTACATACTGAGCATGATCTTCTACAGTGTGGAATATCCCTTGGGGAAGTTTGAGCAACCCATCCTGGCTCCCTCACAACTTTTTTGTATCTTCTCACGGGCAGAGATGAGGCACAAAAAAGTCTTTCACCTAGGATAAACACTAATTAGTACCCATCAAACATCAGTGTGTTAGCAACATTACTCTCATATTAAATCCAAACCAGCACTGTACCAGCTACTGAGAAGAAATTAAGTCTATACCAGATGAAACTAGGACAATTATCATTTCCTATGGGCAGTTGTGGATCATTTCTTTTGTATAGAAAACCACTCAGTACTTTTAAGTTATAAGTTCAGGTGTTATTCAGTAAACATTAAATTAGAGAAAACTATAGACCTATTGCAAAATACCTGGAAGGAGGACACAGGATGTTTGTTCATGAATTGTAACACTTCTCAAAAATTATTGATAACTTGAAAAATCTTAAAATCAGGAGGCAAAAATCCTAGAATAAAAATGCTCTCAAATGGAAGAATAAACTTATATCTGACATCTGCTTATTGTTGTTCTTATTTCTTTCTCTAATTGGGCTGATATGCTCCTCCCATTTTGTATTACATAGATCCTTGTCAACTTTGAAGTTGCGTCTAGGGGAATAAGTCACGTTCAAAGTACTGGTGGAAATATTTAGGGAAGTACAGAAACATATTTTTTTCCCTGTAATACTCAGAATTTGTCTGTATTCTTAAACCTATCATCCACAAGATTGCTTCATCTTGTTGCCATGATCATCTACGTCAGAAAAATTTCAGTGCATTTGCTGTGTCTTCTAGAATAAGACAATTCATTCCTTTAAAATTAATCCTAGATAAAGTTCTGGGAAACAGTAATTTTAGAGATCTCTCTTAATAAGCAGCACTGTGCTGAGTTTACATCCCTTCTTACTTAACCTTACACTAAAGTGGCCCTTCTTATTACATTGTGCATTGTCACATATTATTATTTGCTGTAAAAAAATCTTCTCCAGTGTACTGCAACACAGACCCCTCAGTGCTACAGATACTTTAAATAGTCTATGGTGAGCTGATCATACCTGCAATTATGACATGGCATTGTCTGCAAGCTTTTACTCTGCTAAGTAGGTGCTTCTATATCAGTGAAGTTGGATGTGCTTAGCTATCTTTTTGGGACTAAAACTTAATTACTTTGACTATTAAGGCCTTTGATTTGTATGACAATTTTATATAAAAATTAGATATTGGTATATATATATGTCTCGCTCCATATATTTGTCTGTCTGTGCACATGCATATATGTTACCAAATATTTGCTACAGTAAAGCTTCTGCTTTAAATTATTGCTTTTAAATAAATGTCCTGCTGTTATAAATAAAACTAAATTGAAGGTTTTATAGATTTGCTGTTACAGATGTTGTTTGGGTCACTACAGATGTTTGTTCTTTTTGGCTATTTACTAGCTGTGTGGAACACCACTTTGAGAAAATCAGCCTTTATTACATCAATGGTAGTTTCATGGGATTTTTACATATTTAAAATTGATCAAGACTAATAAAGAAAGTTTCAGAAGTGTTAACACTGCATTGCAATTCTCAAAAATCCATCTGAGGATAGAGTTTATCTGCTCTTATGAGAAAAGCAGCCCCCTTGAGATTTAGATCTGAAAAAAGGGAAAAAAGCTATAACTGCAGATGCCTGTCACGTACTCTATGCGTGCTTCAAAGAATACTTTAACAGCCAAAACCTGTATGTTTATGGAGAACATAAATAACCACAGGAAGTGGTATTGTGGGAAGCTCTCATTATTCAGTCCTATTAAATGTCAAAATATCTGGGAAAATTAAATAAAAAGGTCTTCTGATATGAACACACAAACTGCAAGCCCTGTAAAATATATGAAATGAAACTCAAGGCAGAGTTAAGTAAAGAATTCTAATAAAATATGTAGCACATTGTCATAAATCTTTTCAGGTTACCTACATCATAAAGAATTTACTTACTTGTGACTACTTGTTGCTCACCTCTGAATATTTCTTCATCTTTTCAATTCTTAGAAGTAGTATGGAGAATCAATAGAAAATGAGCCATGAGGGCTCTGGGACCCAGGGGGAATGATGGAAGCAAAAGAACAGCAAAAGAAATAACAGCAGTGATATAATAACAACAGAACTCCTTGCCTTCTGCTACAGATTTATATATCGTGCTGTTTTCTTCACAGAAAACATAGAATATTCTCATTTTGGTTACAGTTTAATAAATTGATTGCTCACTTTCCCTTCCTATTGATACACCAAATATACCCAGCAATATTATAAATTTTAAGCATAATCATTTGCAGCCATTTTGGAACAATGAACAGACAAAATGAGAATGTTTATTTCCAAACCACTGTTTAGTAATAAATGGAAGCTCTTTGATACATATATAAATAAAAAAATTGAATTTAGTGGGTTTTTTTGGGTTTCTCTTTCCTTTTTCTTTTTTTTTTTAAGTGAGCAATTTTCATAATACTTACAAACTGAAATGAACCTTCACAGCAGTTGGATTTCCTAATAAATCGTCACATTTATAGTCTATTTCTTTAGCCCTAGGAGCATTTTTATTAACTGATAAAACAACCGTTCTCACTTTTATCTTTGTGTCTTAGATTTAAAAAGTATTGTGTGACAATTAGATCAACATTGTCAGATCTGATAAGCTTAAACCCTCAAAGTAGTGTCATCTATTCAAAGTAATAATGGGCATATCCACTCTTTCAAGAAAAGTGTGTAGTACAGGATATATGCAAATTTTCTGAGTTTGTTTCTCTGATGCATAGCTAGACATATGGACTTTCCATTCAGTGATTCACTGGGTTTTGATAAGTATCACAATGTTGAGTTGCTAAGCACAAAATTTTGGGTCTCTCAGGAAGTATGAAGGACTTAAAAGCATTTAAACAATAATGCATATATTATATTTAATATACAATTTTTATGAAAAATTTATGAGACAGTCAGCTCTGGAGCAGGCCTATTTCACAGAGGAGCTGGAGACCCTGTTTCTGAAGCTGGGGAAACACTTGGGGAGTGCGAAGGCTCCCATAAAGGCAGCTGTAGGGAGTGCTGTGAACAAGATGGGCAAACAGAACGTGTTGCTGCAGTCAGGGTGTGATGCAGCAGTTTGCAATTTGTTAAACTTCATGAGGTTCACACAGGCGCACTGCTTCATCCTGCTGAGGTCCCTCTGAACAACGTCTTCCATCTAGCGAATCAACTGCACTTCTTTGGTGTCACCAGCAAACTTGCTGAGGGTGCACTCAAACTTCCTGTCCATGTCATTGATGATATATTAAATAGCATTTGTTCCCACACAAATCCCTGAAGGACACCATTTTTTACTGGTTTCCACTTGGATATTGAGCCTTTGACTATAACTCTTTGGACATGGCCATGCAGCCAGTTTCCTGTCTATCCCTGAAACCCATGTCTCTCCAGTTTAGCAGCAAGAATACTGTAGAAGACTATAATTACTATTTTCATGTAGTTAGGTAACAGTAATGTTGGTTTTGATTTCTCGTGGTGACTTTCTGTGCTGGTTTAGAG
>WBMV01000454.1:0-31833 GCA_013396655.1 Campylorhamphus procurvoides
TATGATCCTATAAAAACTCCATTCCTAAAAGCTGTAAGAAGCTTTATCATCATCACTGATTAAGGAGGGATAACACAGGAAAGCAATGTTTGATAGAGAAAAGGTACATCAGAAGAGGTGGGTCTACCTTGTCTTACCTCCCAAAACACCAGGGCAGTTGCATATTGAATCAGTTATACATTTCAAGCCATTATAATTTGTGATAGTGATAGGACATGGGATGAAGGTTTTAAACCAAAAGAGGGGAGATCTAAGTTAGATATTAGGAAGAAATTCTTTACTGTAAGGGTGATGAGGCATTGGAACATGCTGCCCAGAGAGGCTGTGGATGCCCCATCCCTGGAAGTGTTCAAGGCCAGATTGGATGGGGCTTGGAGTAACCATCTAGTCCAGTGGAATGTTCCCTGCTCATGGCAGGGNAGTTGCATATTGAATCAGTTATACATTTCAAGCCATTATAATTTGTGATAGTGATAGGACATGGGATGAAGGTTTTAAACCAAAAGAGGGGAGATTTAAGTTAGATATTGGGAAGAAATTCTTTACTGTGAGGGTGGTAAGGCATTGGAACACGCTGTCTAGAGAGGCTGTGGATGCCCCATCCCTGGAAGTGTTCAAGGGCACATTGGATGGGGCTTGGAGTAACCATCTAGTCTAGTGGAATGTTCCCTGCTCATGGCAGAGAGGTTGGAACAAGATGATCTTTAAGGTCTCTTTCAGCCCAAGTCATTCTATGATAATTTGTGCTGCATATTAAAATGAGTCTAATGGATGATTGCTGCCGGTCGTGCAGATTAAGTAAGTTCAAACAAAGTAGCAAACAAAACATATTTATGTATATTTGAAGAACTTGTCTCTTATTGACAATGCTATACAAAGTTTATATGCAACTGCAGCAGAAATTCAGAATTTATCCAAAAAGGTTTTTTGCAAGAAAATATATTTACCCTTAGAAGAATGTGTTTCTTTTCATTCTTTGTGTTAAAGAGGGTGTATTGAACTATCAATCACGTCATTTCTCTATTTCAGATTCTCACTAAGGAAGATGAGAATCACAACATAGGAGTTGGAATATGAACATTGAGGGCAAGAATAATAAGTAGAAGAAAGCATTTAAATAAACTTCAAGTTACTGCATGTCTTTGGTGAAGACAGATTCCTCAAGCTTCCTCTAGGCTCAGTTTAAGGCATGAAAGAAGAAATAAAGCAAAAAGGAAGAAGAAAGAAAGAACCCTCCCAAACTAGAAGTAGCCCTTTACACTTCAATAAATGTAATAAAGCCAAAGGACTCCAAAGAAGCTCCTGAACAGCAGGGACCACTAATCATCACTTAATACAAAAATGTATAGTCTTTCTCTGAGTGAGGATACTCTAAGAGGTACCCTCTTAGACTCTGCTTGGCTTGGACACCACATAGTCCAAACTTGGCCTTCTCTGTTTGTACTAGAGATAAGCTGAATAGGAAACTCACTGTTCCAAAATTTCAAGGAAGCAAAGGACAGACTTTTATTTCCTGCAACAACACTCATACAAAGAAATGAATCGATGATATTGCAAACATGCCAGTAAAAATGGCAAAGCACATTTACAGTATTTATTGTTCTGTACTGTCATATATCCAGGTACAAATCTTCCATCACATTAATTAAGCAGAAAGGAAGTTGAAAAGGTTATTAATGGAGGAATACACAAGACAAAAAGAAATTAGCCATGCAACTGTGTCTATTGATTAGTTTTACATTCTGTAGAAAGATTGCATGGTAAGAACAGAAGCTGAAAGTTTCAGAACCATCATTTTAGCACAGTCATTTCTGGTAAAGTAAATATAAGAGGGATTTTTAAAAAATTTAAAAAAATAAAATTATAGGAACATACTTCATTAGCCAAGTGACTTAATGCTGCTTTATTTTTAATGATTGATTCCAGGGAGTGACATGCACATCACAGGTTCATTTCTTTACGGGGACTGTTGAATCACGCTTTCAGTGCTGAAGATGAGTTTCCTCATCAGCAATAGACACTTTTTCACCACCCTTCAGCTTTTGTCCTAAGAAGTTCACATCAAGCTGCCAAATTCAGCCAGGGGAAAATTCTGCATTCCTCTGTGTATATTCATCACAGTTTTACAGGGGTGCTGCTCAGTATGGGGCTGTGTNCCATTTCTGGTAAAGTAAATAAAAGAGGGATTCCAACATCTAAAAAAAAGAAACAATTATAGGAACATGCTTCATTAGCTAAGTGACTTAATGCTGATTTAGTTTTAATGATTGATTCCAGGGAGTGACATGCACATCACAGGTTCATTTCTTTACGGGGACTGTTGAATCACGCTTTCAGTGCTGAAGATGAGTTTCCTCATCAGCAATAGACACTTTTTCACCACCCTTCAGCTTCTGTCCTAAGAAGTTCACATCAAGCTTCCAAATTCAGCCAGGGTAAAATTCTGCATTCCTCTGAGGATATTCACCACAGTTGTATAAGGGTGCTGCTCAGTATGGGNACAGGGGTGCTGCTCAGTATGGGGCTGTGTTTTGGATTGGCTCTGAAAACAGGGGTGATAAATACAGAGATGATTTCAATATTGCTGAGCTGTGCTTACACAGCATAAAGGACATTTCTGCTCCTCCCTCTGGCCCACCAGGGAATAGGCTGGGGGTGTACAAGGAGTTGAGAAGGGACACAGGTGGGACAGCTGGCCCCAGCTGACCCAAGGGATATCCCACACCATATGATGAAATGGTTAGTATATTAAACAGGGGAAAGGAGAAAGGGGGGAACATTTGGAGTCTCCACGAGCATTATGTGTGATGGAGCACCTGCCTGATCATGGGAAGTGGGGAATAAATTCCTTTTTTTGCTTTTCTTGTGTGTATGGCTTTTGCTCTATCTATTAAAGTGCCTTTACCTCAACCCACAAATTTTCTCAGTTTACCCTTTGGATTCTCTCCCCCTCCCACTGCTGGGGGCATGAGCGAATGGCCACATGGTACTTAGTTTCCAGCAGAGGGTAAACCACAACAATTTAAAAAAAATAAATAAAAATTAAAAAGTTAACTTTTGCTCCAAGCCTTATTTCTAGGCAATGCAGAGACCACCTCTATAAATTCACCTGTAGTGCAACTGTAAGACGATTATTTCCATGTTAAGAAAGTGTTGGCTCATTACTGGTCACTCTGATAATTGGATTAGTAGAAACTGTGCAAACAATCCTAGGTTTGTGCACCATGCCAAACACTACTAATTACTCTGCCTGTTTGATTTTAGACAGAAGGATCATGTGAAAGAACATGCAATGAGAAAGCAGCTCGTGATACATCTGCACCTACACGTACAAGGAGCAAACTTGAAGACATCAAGCTAACAGAAAAGGAATTTCACAATTACAAATGCTGACAGAGGATTGCAAACTGAATGCAGTGCCTCCACAATCGTGTCCTTCCTGTTACAAATGTGAAAATGGTATAAAATGTGGAGCTTTTAGGTAGCCCAGAAAGGGCACGAAATAGGCAACGTGGGAAAGGATGAAGAGTAAACAAGGAAGTCAAAACTTAAGGTCCAGTTGTTTCCTAGCCCAAGTCAGCACAAAGCCTCACAGTTTCTGTGAAAGCTCCTCTATTTGAAGGCTGTGACTAATTTTATCATCATTGAAGAAGCTGCGGTTACATCTTCCAGTGGTTTCTAAGGAACACAAAAATATAGAAATAACAATACTATGTAGAAGGAAAAGTGAGCTCACACAGAGCCCCAGGCATTTTAGGGTATTGTTGCAGAAGTAATAAATCCTCCAGCTTTCACCTATTTTTAACTGAGACAACTCCAAACCAAATTGTCAGCTTTTACATGTGACACCTGGTTCTCCAGTGTTCTTCAGAAGCAAAGGCAGTCCTGGAATGACAAAGCCTTCTAATGTAGCAGTTTTTAACATATATCATGTAAATTACTGTGCTACTTGTCAAACCAAATCCTATGAAAAATAGCTTCTGAAACTAAATATGATTTTTAAATTACCTTTTTAATGTTTAATTTGTTGATGCTCTTACATCAACAGCCGAGTCTGATGATTTTCCTTACAAGCAATAACTTGTGCCCAAGCTTAATAAATACATTACACGGTTCAGAAGTAGTAAAAATGAAGAAATATCATGTAGCATCTTAGTCACTAATTCTATTCTTCGTGTGCAGTGTTCAGTTTCTACAGCAAAAGCCATTTGAGTGAATTGTGTGAAGAGAACCTTTGTTTTGGAGTGATATTGAATTTCTAGGGTTCTTTCCAAAGGTTTGTTACATATCCTGCAGCATTACCAGATAGTCCCTGTACCTTCAGGACCCTGATACTGTGACATAAGAAAACACTCCTCATTAAACACAGATGTAAAGATAAAAAAATCCCAAGTCCACACTCTCACTGTAAAATCGTCATTAAGTCTGATAAAATTCAAGATAAGTTCTAAAATGCAATATTCAGAGGGGATTTATATCAAGGTTTCTTATTTAAATAAAAACTACAGTTGTATGTTAAATCTGCCAAAGGCTGATAAAGTAATTATAAAATGCTAATATCTTAACAGGTAGCTTGGAAACCTTCATCCTTCTTCTAGGCTAGAATGGAAGAGTGATTTTCAATGAAGAAAGGATCAAGAACTGTAAAAATTCAATGAAGCACTGCAGGTGAAAGTCATTGTTAGTGGTAATTGCTAACCAGTTCTCTCTCCCAAAAACCCCTTAAACCACTGGTTTTCTAACAGAGGGCTTTATTTATATCTTTTTTTTTTTCTTTAAGCACTTTAATTCTGAAATACCCACATCCTGTAATTAAAGGAATCTTCACGATTTGTTTTATGGAAACAAAACTTTCTCCAAATAAGTGGTCAAACTTCTTAAGATGTCTATGCTTACAAGTCTTCCTGCTGCACCTTTTGATGTTTAATTTTGAAACTCTGACATGGCCAGGTTAAAATTCACCTTCAGCATTTCTTGATAATTTATTCTTTTTGGCACCTTGTGCAACAACCCGTATTTATATTATTTATATACCCACACTCATAAAGACTGTGACTTGATAATTACTGATTGTGTGGTTCTGCATGAGATCTGGGTTTGGGGCTTTTGTTTGTGCTTTTTGTTTATTTGGGTTCGTTGCAATTAAAGCTTTGGGAAGGAACAGTCAACAAAGGTTCAAAAAAGTCTCAAAATATACTTCATATTTTAATAACAAGAGGAAAACATGAGAGGACAGCAGGATCCCACTCTTGGGAACAAAATTATCAGTTTGGCTCCAAACACTCAAACCCCTAATTAGTTACAAACAGTTGTTCTAAAACCTGTTTGGGTCTCTTAAGAGAGCTCTGCACAGTAGCTTTTCTTCACACCTAATCATCATCCTCAGTGTGAGGAAAGAAACAACAAAAGCACTATTGGACCAATTTGGACACTGGGAGGTTTGCTAGAGAGTAGAGGAAAGGAGTTAGTTGCTTTGTATGGAAAATATACTCCTGGATGTAAAGTCCTTAATAAAAACTTTGGAGCTTTGTATCAGATTCATGACAGTTATTTCAAATTTTTAAACATTGGGATCATATTTCCTAATATCAATTGTACTTGTAATCAAAGAAAACTTCTGGTCAGAGCTCTTGTCAGGTAGAATGACAGCAAGTATTTGCTCTAATTTATTATGAAAAATCCCAGTGCTTTATGAATGAGAGTTGGTGTTGCAGAACAAGCCTGCATAATCTTCACTAATTAACAAACAGATGGCATGTTCTTTCATGTGTTCCAATATATCCAAATTTAGGGCTCTTTTTTTCTACTTCAGGATAAGAGAAAACTTTTCCCCTGATGCCCTGTGTGAAACAGTCCCATGGCATTGTTAAACCTGTGGCATTACCATCAGAACTGATTTGGGAGGACAGTTTGAACAAAGCTAACAGGTCAACTTAGGGTGTGGTTTATAACATTATTCTGGGTTTTATACTGATTATTCTTAAATACCTTCACAAAAGCCAAAAGGGAACGTTGGGGTGTATAATTATGTCTTACTTGCCATTATATATCCAAAGGTTGGATGGCACCCTTACCTTTATTTCAGTAGCACAGAGTACCTGTGGCAGAGAACGAAAGAGCACTGGCAGTGCCAAGTGTTTCCCTTCCCAATCTGTTCTCAGAGAAGTCAACACATGTATGTGTGCACTGAGAGTTGTTCCAGGTTTTAACAACATCTCTAATCACCACATTGCCACAAGCTTGGCACATCCAAGAGATTCCCTGGTGCTCTCCCTCATCATTTCAGGAGAAACAGCTGAACAGTTTTTTCACTCTAAACAGTTAGTTACAAACTCATTTCTGCAGAGTAGTCTGCAAGCATTACCCCATACCAATCCACTTGCATTTCTATAAAAGACCCATAAAGTAAGAATCTTTCTTTTAAACTTATTTGATCCATTCCTTCCCAATATCTGAAGTTTACTATTTCTTTTTATAACAGAAAATTAATGCCTGAAGTACAGCAGAATGAGTTCAATGACCACTTTAATACACCAGCTCCCTCCTGGTCTTGGGCACATCAGTTGGGACCTTTTTTCCAGAGATGTCAAGTGGACCCATAGCTGTGCAAAACGAGAAAGAGCTCTGGTGTTTGATTCTTTTTCACTGAAGCTGCTCAATCTCTTTGCAGCTCATTTTTTTTAAAGATTGCTTAAATATTAACAGATAAAATTCCTTATTACATTCAAATTTGCATGGATGGCATGCACCCCTCATATCAGATCTTGGTGCAGTTTTGTTAACTGCACACGCAAAAAATCATCTGGAAATATCAACTTCCTCTCCTTATTTTAGTTCTGTTCTTCACAGAATGTATAAAGATACAGTTTTGCAAACCTTTTTTTGTAAAAAGAAGATTTTTGTCCTTTTTTCATATTTTCTTTCTTTTCTTTTTTGATAAGAACAAGATTAGGATAGAAAAGGAAAGCATGAAAAAAGTGGAAATAATTAATGCCCATAGGATCATGCCATTGGCATCACCAGAGAAAGTTACAGTCACAAAATGAAAAACAAGTCAGAGTATTAAAAGAGCAGAGTAAGAAACCTTAAGGTACCAAAAGCATCTGAAAATTAAACAGTGGGTTTTAAGAAAAGAACTGAAGATGTATGTTTAAAGCATCTTAGGAATAATTATCACTCCCAAACAGAGAGGTGCAAAGGGATGAGTGAGAAAATTGATGGTAAAAGAATAAAAAGTGGACCTGCAATGTGAAGTGAAAAGTCCCAAGTGACATGAAACTAAAAGTGTTAATAGACAAGTGAGAAAAATCACTTTTGTGAAAAGGTCAGGAAAAAGGTAAGGAATTTGGGCAGAGAGGAAGATTGTTTCAGGTAAAACAAAAGGCAGAGGAGAATATTGTCTGGTCATGAAGTAGAATGAGAGTAACAGACCTTGTGAAACTTTAAAAAATATGAGCAATACAGAAAGCAAGGAATCGACACTGGTGCCAAAATATGAATACAAGATTATGAATCAAATTCCTAGTGTTAGTTATTAGGGTTTTCAGCAAAAATCATAAGATGATGAGTTCTAGAAACTTGGGGTTTTTTTAAGTCTCACTTTGCACTCTTCTCCCCAGGCTGGAAGGAGCTAAAGGCAGTGGTATGGAAACATCTGTCTGGAGTGCCTAAACTCTGCATTTGTGTAACTCAAGACTCATTTTCCTCCAGCTGAGTGTCCTAAACCTTGTAGGACTTCAGTGCTGCTTAGCTGGATCAAGTGGGAGGATATCCTTGGGGAGGTACTGGAAACAGGACCAACAACACGCTTTCCTGTTTTCTTTCCCCCTGACATATCAGATACTGATTGTTGCCAAAACAGGATATCAAACAAGGGATTTTGATCTGAGCCACTAAGGCCATTCCTATAAGTCTTATGAAGAGCAGAAAAGCATAACAGTTCCCTCCCAGATCTCCCAAATCATCTGTGTTTTGTTTTTCCCGGCAAAGCAAAGGAGATCAGAAGGAAAGCATTTTGAAATCAAAAGTAGAGCACCAGGAAACAAGGTTTTATAAAAACAACAGGTACCACATTTAATTTTACTGTAACAAATACTATTAAAAAAATTAGAACACTCCAAAAAGGCATTGTGAATTTTGAGAATGGCAAGATGTCTATAAATAAATAAAACCTATTTGTACTTCTTTGAGTGGCCCTCACTATTTCCTTCCTGAGCTAAATGAACAAGGCAATCACATCTTGTGTGAAACCTCTGTACAAACCCTGTTCTTCCAGAAATGAAGGGGAAAGACATAAACCCCCGAGTGTTTGTTACATCATTCAGTTAAATTAATCAGAGGACAAGGCCGAGTCACCCTCAAGAAGAATAAGATGTCAACATTTGGAATAAACATCATTCAACTTACTTTGACCATCCTTGAATTCAGAAGATTTATATTCTCCTTGGGTTTTTATAAACAAAAATAAAAAGGGTGCATAAATATACAGAGACACAGAGTTCCTTAATCCTGAGTGACTCCAGTTTTTTTCTGGCTTTGACAGAAAGAAAGAAAATATATCAGTGCCGTCCCAGAATACACTTTCTATTTTTACTACCATTTTATTTCTAAAATAACACTAAGTTTTGTCAATAGAAGCGAGCGGCAACAATGGGCACCTCATACCAGGCATTCCGTAGAGCCACAAGGAGCAGCCAACTCAACTGTCCTCGCAAAATTCATTTTCTCTTTCCAGTGCCGTTTATTTTCTTGGAGACAACTTCCAGAGTTCATGCATTTTTCAAGAGAGCCCTTTTTAGGAAACCCACAGGTGAATATATTTTAACTGGTGTGCTTCAGAAATGCCTTTCTGAAAGACTGGCCATAATCCAATCTTTGGTCTGTCAAAGCGCCATTGAGTAAAAAAGAAAAGAAAAAAAGACATTTTGGTTTGCCAAATCCCATAGGGCAAGAACCTCTATTCATTAATATCTGTCTCTTTAAAGCTGCACTAACAGAGCTTGTCTTAGTCAGGAATCTGGAGCACCAGGAGATTTTGATGGTGGTTCACTTAAATAATTCATTAATTCAGCACCATGTTGTTGGGGTAAATGAAAGATTGAGTAAACTAATGCCTCTACATGTTATAAATTGTTCTTGCAGAATTGAAAACCTTTTAAATATGTGGGAGCTGCTTTGCAGTGTCAAAATCAGGATCTTTGGAATATAAAAGGCAAAGATGTACCAAGATGAGGTAAGAAAAACTTGGAGTGTGGGTTGAGTCAATTTATTTTAGTGACTTCATGGATTTCTTTCTCAGTGCCCAAGTAGGGAAAACAAAAATCAGTTTTATCCTCTTATTCACCATCCCAGCACCATCCACAATATGATTGGCCTGTTATTCCTTATCAGAGTAGGAAAAGAATGGCAGAAAACAAACAAATTAAGGAAAATAGTATTTGATGTACCTACCAGAAGAAAATTTTGCAGATAAATGTAAGAGAGAATTTATTTTCTTATTATTTGTTTCCAAATATGCAAGAAGGCACTGTAGAAATTAGCATGTACTTTAGTACTCGGGTGAGACTGAAACAGCTCAACATACACCATTCTGTGCCTTTGAATCAAATCTGCTGTATAATTTACTGCCTTTCTTGTTAGCAACATTTTAAAATAATTAATATGAGTGTGCCTAAAGCCCACTGCATTACAGCACAAAACACAAACATAGCAGTAAAATCAGAAAGATTATTGCTTACTTAAAAGATTTAGGATACATGATGTATTTTAGGATGCTATTTTGAAGTGCTATTTCTTTTCGATACACAAAAGAACATATGCATTTTAGAAATAATGATCTTAAATGTTCAAAACCTTAAAACAGAAACCTGAGGCTACTTGATTTCAAAAACTGTACTGTCAGAGAGTTTTGACGTAATTGTACTGGCTCATGAGATTGGCCCCCTTTATCCCCAAAAGGTGGGAATGCAAAAATGAGAGAGATCTAAATGTTTAATAATGCTTTTGCACATATAAATATATAATTCCATAATATATATAATTAAATATAGTATTTAATTAATATTATATTTGATATTTAATATTAATTAATATTAATATTTATATTAAATATATAAATATATAATTACCAGTTTATTATTTTTCCAGCAAAAGAGCACATTTTAAGATTGAGACTAATAGCCAGCCAAATTCTATCTCACTGTGTACTTTTGGAAATACACATTTGTGTCCTCCAGCACCACTCAAAACTCTTTGTGTTTATAACTTTCAGCTGCCTGCATAGATAACTATATCATTCTCTCTCTCCCATGATGTCCCTTCTAAATTTTACTAAACTTGTGTTTTCAAGAAGCTTTTCTTGGTTTTTTGTTGTTTTGTAGTGTTTTGGGTTTTATATTAGATTAATGTAGATCATACGACAATTCTGATACAAATACCACAAAGGTCTATAAAATCTGCTAGAGTTTCTATACGTTTTTGGCAGTGTAACAATGAAACAACCCGTATTTGGGGTTTCTAACACTGCAAGCAGTAACTTGTATACAACTTCCTAAATGACATCATTTGTTTTCTCATTGCATATTGTCCAGACAGAGCCATCAGAATTTATTGTAAATTCTGTGTTCAAACCTGAAATGCAACTGTATTCTGCATCACCAGAGGAACATCCTTTACTTACCAAAGTTATTGATACATGGCCATCAGGCCGTTCTACTCATAATGCTCATGACCTTCAGACTTTCTTAGGGTTTTGAACATGTTGTTACAATTGCATATAGAGACATAACTCAAGGCTTCAAATTTAAGAAACCTGAAATACCTCAGTGACCTCCTCATCCACACCAAGCTGTCTTGCATCCCCTAGGATACAGGAGTCCTGTTTATCAATTCATGCTCATTATTCAAATAAAAAGGACTTAAGCACAAAGACCCACTTCTAACAGCAAAGATGCAAACATTTCATTGCTGTATTCAGACTTTGCAGGTGTAGGGTAGACTGTGCTACAGGAAGACTGCTCAGACTTCACTCTTGCTCCCATTTTTTGGCCTTTGTTACTGAAGTGCTGAGGTCTGAACAACAGGCCCTGAGCCAGAGCTGCTATTTAGATGAACCTTCCAAACTAATGTTATATTCAGCCATGGATCTGCTTACTAGCCAAAATTCAGTATAATCCTTAGTAAAATACGTAACATGATACAACTATGCCTGTATAAACATTTATGCTTTTTAGTAAGATATAATTGTATCTGCTTATTAGTGAAGATTCATATCTGTTCCTTAATGAGATATGAATGTATCTATCTTCCTGTATTGAGAGGCTGGCTTGTTCAACAGTAGATGGTCCAAATTCACTCCTCAATTTTCCTCTGAGCCCTGGTCAGGCTTTGGGTGAAAACCAAGGAGAGAGGAAAAAAGCCAGATATTCTCCTCATGAAATAAGTGATGTAAGGTTGTTTGTTTAACAATATAAAAGCTGGACCCTTTCCCAGCAAAGACAGATACCCCACCTGGGAACTGGGGCTCCCCAGCTGACATGCAGGTCTGGATGATGGGAAGGTATTAAAGGGGTAACTGCTGATGTTTTTTTCTTAATCACTGTAGATACTCCTTGTAGTGATGTCTAAATTCCTGCCAAAGACTCTCAAAACAACATTAATGGAGATAGACAGATAGATAGATAGATAGATAGATAGATAGATAGATAGATAGATAGATAGATAGATAGATAGATAGATAGGGTAGCCCCTTTATCGAAAGCTTTCAAGGTGCACATCAAAAGTACGTGCACACACATCAGTGAAATGTTACAGTTTTTATAACTTTCAGTAATTAACATACTTGATATCTATAGCCAACCATTTTCCACCCTCAGAACTCCTCAGAACTGCCCCTTGGAGAGCTGACTCTCCTGTTTTGACTACAAACTATCTTATTGTCTCAGTTGGAGTTCCTCAAACAGCGTGTCCTTAGTAACGTGTCTAGTAGAATTTCAGAAATGTGTGACAAAGTGTTCAGAAACTTCTAAATGCCACCTAAATTGTGAGAAACTTAGGAAAACTTATTCTACTTATCTAACTATGAAAATCTACAAAATACACACTAAAATCCTTAGGCATCAGTAGCAATGATAGGTGCATTGCTACACTTATCCTTTTATAATTCTTTCCTTCTTTTGTAATTCTTTGCTGTTTTGTGCTATAGTAAATTTATACACTTATTCTTTAAAGTTGTTGTCTGTGTGTTTTGTGCTATCCCTTCTCCCCTGGCAGAACAGATGCCAAGTCTGCACTCATCTGTTTTGTAACTATTGAATTCACATTTCAAATCAAGGAAAGTTTTGGCAGTATCTGTGAGTTCAGCATAGTCTTTATGTAGACGTATTTCTATTGCTACTGAGATAACTTGGGAAATAATATCCACTATCATAAATCATTAGTGCCTTTACTGAGAGTTAGAAGACCTACCCCACTCTCCATTGAAAGTAAATAGCTCATTAAATGAAGGAAGAGCACAGAAGGGAAATGATGCCTCTGGGAAAAATCAAATTTCTATATTCAGTTTGGTTCCCATCTATCCAAGCCATGTGAGCAGAGAAGTCACGACCTGCAGGGGTAGAGGGGAATGCCTCAGGATTTCAGGCCTCTCTGCAAACTCTGAATTACTCATTAGCTATAGGCTCATTCTGTGTATTATTAATGGAATTTTGCTACAGAGGGTAGTGCCAAAGAGACAGATCTTCCAGAGGAGCTCATGGTACATCTTTAGTCTGAATAGCAAAAAGAATGACTCTTGGCAGGACTAAAGACCAAGGGCATACTGCATAAATTTGGGTCCCAGTCTTCATTCTTATATGAAAAAATATGTTCTTCTTCCCCATTTCTCTCCACTTACAAGCCCCACAAAAGGTGCCCCCAAAAACTCATCAGTAAAAGAACCACATAAAAGGCAAAAAATAATTGTTTTTCTAGCCTTGTACCATTCTACCAAAAGTCACAGAGTCAAACCCATGTGATTTTTTGCATGTCTCATTTCAGGACAGTTTGGGTGTTGTACTCTGACTCAACCAATACTGGTTCTGCTAGTAAGACCTTACTTACGGCTCACAGCTTGGGGTTTTTTTCTTTTAATATATATTTTTAAGAAGTGTGGGGTTTTCTTATTCTTGATCAAGGGTTACTAGAACAAAACCATCTCCAGGAACATATTGGAGAACTTATGTGGGGAAATCTATGAGTATGATTTGGCTTATAAAACAAATGAATGTCTTCAGTCTTTTCCAGACTAACAAGAGATGAAGTAGAACAGCAGGTATGAGAGACAATAAGATTTAAATCTGCACAAATCTTTACATCTGCAATATTCAGATGAGCTTTGCTGCCTATGAGAAGTCTGAACAGCAAATACACCAGGTCCTGGAGGAAATTCTGCTCTGGCCAATGCAACAGAGAAATGGTTCAGTGATGTGAACAGCCTGTTTTCCATTGGTGAAGACAAACTGCTGTGGCTGTGACACTGGCATTCATGTTATATATTGTATTAAAAATTCTTCTTTGCAGAGTAAGTAGTTTAAAAATCTCTAAAAACTCCCCAATCCCACATTATCTGCTGTGTCTACTAAAGGATCACTGCTCCATTCAAACTTTCAGCCAGAGTCCTGATAACCTGAGTGCCATGGAGGTCAACACTGGGCACTGATCTGTTCCTGGGGCATTCATCAACCAACCTCAGTCATGCATCTCATCTCTTAAACCAATGTCTCAATATTATTCTGCAAGTGATAAATCCCTAAAGATTCCAGTAATGCTCTACACACAAACTCTGTACCCTTTACACAGAATGTTAACTTATCAATGCTCTAGTTCTTATTCTAGTGTTATTACTCTGCTACACATCGTGACATACATGTGGATCCCAAAAAAAATACGCCCCAGGATTGATACTTGCATCAGAATTGAAAATGGAGTAATATACAGAAAGTTAACCTTATTTATAATTATATTCTTCCTCATTTAAAAAGAGATGTGTAGGAAAGTAATTTAACATTTACATCTTATTGCAATGGGCTTGGGTTAAAGCAGGAGCAAAATAAAAATATGATTAATATTTTTCTGTACCAGCAACATTTTCACTTTTCATTCTGAGAAAATCGGAGTGTATTTCAGGATACCATTTTACTTTTTCAGTGTTCACTTTTCTGTAGTTGCTCTGTTAGGTCATATGTTCAAAATTAATATTTTTGGTGAGTCCATTATATTCTTTAAAAAAAAAAAAGGCAATTGAAAATTTAAAACTCATTGAGCCTAAATGTAAGATTCCCAAGGCTGCAGCTGTAGAGGTGGATTCCCTTGGGGTCGAGAAGCCACCACTGGCAAACCTCAGGGCAGGGCACTGATGTAGGATGCTCACTTCACTCAAGATTTTCATACTTTTATTACTATTTGGAAAATAAATAAATAAATTCCAAGAGCAAAAATTCAGTTAATTTCCACAGTTTGAAGTTTTCTCTTGCCTGTGAAGCAGCATTGTTGGGAAATAGTCTACTCAAAGAAATAAGGTCCATCATTGTACTATAACCACGAGCTGTTTATTTTTATCAATATGGGTGAGCAAGTAGGAGCTCCTTTTAGGAAAACACATGTGGATGCCCAAGCAGACTTGTTGACACTGCTCCATTGAGACTTCTGCCAACACAGCACAACACTGGAAACTACAAAGTGCTTGCTTAAAGACTGGTAAAATAAATATATCAAGGAACATTTTAGAGGCAAATGATGAGGTGGCATTTCTTCTAAATGATCATTCATAAAACACTAAGACAATGTGTCAGCATTCATTTGGTTCTTCCCATGATGCAAAAACAAAAACCAGGAAAATCTTCCAATTCTGACAAAATAGCACTGTTTCTGCTTCAGGAGTATTAAATAGTGTTTGGTTGCAACAAATACAAGACAAAATTATTTTTAAAATAAAAGAATTCTTTTTCTGACTAGAAAAATCCCAGCAAGCAGATTTGGGGGTTTATTATCTCCTTTTGCAGAACTCTCAATGGTTTAGTTCCACAAATATGTTGCTCAGGCTAAAAGTTCATTTTATTCTTGATCAGCCAGGAGGACTGAAAAGGTTACTTTCATATTTAAGGAACACAGCAGAGCAAATCAGCACATCGTAAATTCTTGAATGACACTTCTATGGGATAGGAGAGGTACTTTAAAAGTTTTATTACTTGATCCCAGGGGAACAGACACCTGATTCTTGACCTTGCAAACCTGCTGATAAACAAGAGAAACTTTCAGAAGTGCATCTATGGAGAAAATTCTGGTTTACAAAAGTTACTGAGGGTTTTACAGGAAGCGAAATTAGAAAATTTCTGTTAGGAAGAGCACAAGTCATCTGCTTTTCTTGCAAAAGAAACATCCCAAACATTTGGCCATTCTAATGGGTAAGAACTCAATGTATAAATGAAAAATGTTCCAGAAGTTTGTTGCAGAATTAAAAATATTAGGGTTTTTTCATATATTCATATGCTTTAGCCAGCTTGGAAGGTGCAGACTTCCACTGCAGGTTGGCTGTCCTGTCACAGGTCAATAACCATCCAATATCTAACAAGACTTCAAGGGATTAACTGAGATCCCATGGATTACCTGCAGATGGGTCCCCTTGGTTATATTACACAATCCAAGGCAGCTACATTCTGTATTTTTCATGACTATGACTTTTTGGAGAAATGATGTTTTAAAAGTTTCAGGATGCTCACAAAAATCAACATTTCTGTGGATCTGTTGTATCTATACATAACACCTGCCATGAAATAAAAACAAGCAATATGCAGTTCCCTCTTTACAAACCTGGTGTGATAAAAACCCAGAAGAAAACAGTGGAGGAGCCACAATGCTAAGCACTAGAGAGCACAGCTTATAGACACACTTGGCCAAGTCTTGTATCAGAGAAGCAGCTGGGGCTGCTCTACCCTGCACAAAAACTATGTCATCTCCTGTAGAAAGCTCATCTTCAGGTAATGCCTGTGTCTCCTGCACTCTTCTTCCAGCAGAATCCCATGTGCTAGAGGGTTCAGGAGGGTTCATTTGCTTTTTTAAACAAATATATGTTCTACCCATTATCTGAAGTAAAAATTAGTTCATATACTGCAAGCATATGACAGCAGTGAATCCTATGATTTCCTTGTTGGGTCTTACAGTTTCCTTGCAACACGTTACATGGCTAACTAGACACAGACTTGAGGAAAGTACATAAATGCAGGTACATAAATGCAGGCTTACCAGCTGGTGCAGACCATGAGCAGTGAAGCTGAAAACCATGATGATCAGCACAGGATTCACTGAATTTGCGTTGCTTAAAATCTGCCTTGGAATGGTTTTTGCTCTCAGTCCCATCTGAAGAAATCTTATCCAGTTCAATTATCACAGCTGACATTGTGACGTTCTCAGTGGACCTCAAATTAAAAACAAAGCTGAGCAAACGAAGAAGCCACTTTAAGTTCAGATTCCCCAAACTTAAGTCCGAAAATAACTTCCTCTCACCAAAATAAAAATAAAAAAAAAATCCCCAACCTGTAACAGTGCAAAATGTTTGGGGTTTGTTTGTTTGTTTTAAATCAATGACTGAGTAACTGTGTTTCCATGAAGCTTCTCTTCCAGCTCTGCAGCATTTGATAAATATTGCAGCTCTTCTCCAAAGCAGGAAACTACTACTTTAAAAAGTTCTTCTGTTCTTGCAGGGACAACAACATGATGACATCTCTGTGCATCTGCTATAAAAATAGCAAGGATGAGCAGAGACATTTGTATGCCTGCTAAATTGTGGACTTGCTAACTTTGTTTTAAGAGTCTAATCCACGTTTTGTTCCCCACTGGTCCAGCTGGGAGGGGCTAAGTAATACACGTGGGATCAATTGCAGCCCAGTCCAGCTTGGCAGCTGTGCCCTGTTGCTTGTGTTTCCCTAGTGAATGCTCGGGCATTTCCTGGGATGTGTGCAGCAAGATGAATTACCACAAGCTATGGCATTCCTTGAAAACAAGAAATGATTCTTCATTTCTCCACTGTTATTTCAGATCCTGCGGTCTAAGAAGTTTCTTTTTCAGGAAAATATCAAGTAAAGGTAATATTAAGGGAAGCGGTTTGGTCTTTTAAGCTTTTCTGTTATTTTTGTTTCCTTAAACGCAGCTAAACCTCAACAGAACTCAAGGCAAGAATACCACCCGTCTCCCCCCAGTTCGCCCCAGCAGAGCATTCAGAGCAGTGCCAAGGGAGTCACCCACTGGCGATGCTGGGAAGTTCTGGGAGCAGCAGGGAAGGGGTAGGGGATGCTCGGGGCGGGTACCCCGGCTTGGGAGGCTTGGAAGCGCATTTCCAGCTCGGAAATTCCTTTAAGAACAACAGAGGTCATAAAGGATAAATTATTCATTAAAACAGACCATAGGAGAAACATTGCCAAGCCAGAGCTAGAGAAAAGGTGATACACAATTTGTCAGAGATTAGTTCACTATCCCTTTCTTATCTTCTTTTAGCACAGTGGGAAGGAGGAGTAAAAAATGCAAATAAACCCTAAATATCTGTGCAAATTTTACTAAACAGTCCCTTGTCCTGCAACAATGGGACAAATCCAAAATCCCCAAACTGGCTAACACAAGTCAGATTTAAACTGATGGTGGTATCCTCAATAATCTCAATGCAAGCAGGGAGCAGGTGGAGACCCCATGTGCTTGCACTTGAAACATGTCCTCAAATAGGGCCCAGTTATATTAAAAAAAAAAATCAAATTACCAGTGGGATACTTCTCTGAGAGGTAATTTCTAGATGAGTTATGATCACAGCAGGGAACCCAACTGAGGTAAAAAGGGTAATACTAATAAGTAGGAAAATGGGACTGAAAAAAATCAGTCAGAGGGGAAGCCAGAAATATGTGGCAGTTGTCTTGTTTTCATTTCACTTCAATTAATGCATATCAAGGGCAGGAAAAAGCTTGGCAAAAGTGTTGCAACACTCCATAAAACTTTAGAAATGGTTATATAACAGGGAAAACAAACAAATGTGTTATTTGGAAGGCAAACGCAGCATGGCTTACACCAAGAAAGGGAAAAGAGAAAAGAACTATCAGACAAAAGCCAGCCTTGTATTGCATCACATACTTTTTATTTCAGTTCCTCTTAAATATGTGAAGTCTAGTTATGTCATTATTGTTGGCTGAAGTAATCTTACTTTGTCTTCTGAAAGAAATATCCCCAAATGAAACTGCTGACTGACTCCTAAATTTTACAGGAGGTAACAGTCCTATCATTATACCCTCAAAAAAACCCCACAGCTGCAGTTGCACTTTATTTATAAATAGGCAAAATATGTATTTTACATAGAGCTATTACTTAAATGAGTCCAGTATCTCGAGACTTCTAAAGAAAGAAGAAATTTAATCCTCTAAAGATAGAGCATCACAAACATTTTTCTCTGTAAGAAGTAGATGGACGTTTTGAAATCCATGAGACTGAAATCCCTCAATGCTACAGAAGGCTGAGAATGAACACCCAGAGCACCGTGGCTGTGTGTGCAGTTTATGGGCTGCAAGACCAGTGTGACTGCCACCTGATTGCTTTCCAAATTCAAGCCACCAGTTGTAAGGGGATGCTTGGTGTGGTTTACATGAGGCAAGAGGCAGGCACAGAGCAGCACTGCCTTTTTCTCTAATACCTTTGATATGGGAGCAGCTGCTGGACGTCCAAAGGCTTGAAACAGATCTGCAGGAGTGGCAAACTCTGCTGGAACATACAGCTGAGAAGGAAGGTGCATTGTGTGTAGTTTAAAGGCTGCTAGGAGAAGGGGTCATCTAGGAACCCTTCTGTCCCAACACTCTCTTCTCTGTGAGATACAGAGAGACACTTGTGACTCTCAGACACTGAACAGGTGGGAAAGTAAATGAGCAGTGAATGCAAGTTTTCGCAGGTAAGGAGGAAGGTCAGCAAAAGCCTTCTGTCCTGGCCAATTTAAGGCTTTGAAGGGCAGCTGGATACTGTTTGCTTTAGCTATGGACTCTGCATCACTGAGAGAACATGATGGTATATATAATAGAGAAGGAAAGTGCAAACCACCAGTATGTTTGGTACAGCTTAAGGGCTACAAGGGGAAGGTGAAGGCCAGCACTGGCTTCTTGCTCTAGGACTTTTTGTATGGGAGCAGCTGCTGGACGTTTCAAGGTTTGCTTTTTTGCAGAACTTTTCCAATTTCATTCCTGGCCTTCCAATGTGAAAACTTGTGACTGCACACAGAGCTGGGGAGGAACGTGCATAGACCAATCCTGTGGTGTGTAGTTGAAAAGCTGCCAGGAGAAGGGATAATCCAGCAACTGTCTCTGTACTAGCACAGGAATTCGTATTGCCCCTTGATTTTGGTGACAATTAAGGGTTTCAAATGGAAGGTGAAGAGCCTATGGAAGTTTCTTCTCAGTTGGATGTTGCATCCTCCACTTCCAGCCTCACAGAGAGACATTCAGGATCTGCTGCCTTAAAAAAAATGGCTGTAGAACAAAAATGACAGTTCTGGGAATCACTTTTCCCATGCAGCCTTAAACTGCACAATACATATTGATGTTATGCACTTTTTTTCACCTGCATGCACACTTACATTTTTCCTCTTGCTGAGCCCAACTCCATAATTTTAATTTGAAAACAAAAGGGGAAAATACAGTTAAGTGGTTTCACAGTCACTTTGAAGAGTATCACCAACACCATGCACACTGAGGCTATGAGCTTTCCTTTCAAACTACATGTACTCTCACATTCTTTCAATCTTGCAGAGGTCCAGTTCCTAAACTGTGTCAAGTATAGATATTAGTCACAAACTGTGCCTGCTCAGCAAGCTGTTGTTGTCTCCATATTTAATTCACCTGCTTTGACAAGCAACACACACCCTTGGATTTAGGCTCTCTCCTGCTCAGCTCCATGTACCGTCATATTCCATCCCTCTTGCAAAGCCCAGTTTCAAACACACGTCCAGCAATTGCTCCAATAGCAAAGGTACTGGAAGCAAAAGGCAGCTCTGGCTTTCACCTTCCCCTTGCAGTTTATAAACTGCATGACACCTGCAGGTTTATGTGCTCAGCTTTATGATCCCTCACACACCTTTGGTCTCAGTGACTCCGGTTGCAAAACTAAAAACATTCAGCAGCTGGTAGCCTAGAAAAGTTTCTAGGAGCCAAAACCAGTGCTGGAATTCACTTCTCCAAAGGGGAGATTATTTGCTTTCCTTCCCACGTATATGCAGGATCACATTCTTTCGGTCTCCAAGAGTCAGGATGCAAAACTGAACCCCCACACTGCTCCCACACTAATGTTGCCAGCACAAAAAGCTTTTGGCTTTTACCAGGGCGCTTTCATCACTTGTAAAACCACCAGACGATGGCAGTGTGGACTTGGAAGTCAATGTCCCAGGACTAAACCAGACGAAGTGCAGATCCAAGTTGAAAACGTCACTGCCCTCAAAGAAACCGAGTCAGAATAGAAAAGTTTGGCTGACCTGCCCCTTTTATGTGCAACCTCTTATTTGCACAGCACTCGAGAGGCAGCAGGAACTCCTTCCCAGCTATATGTACTAATAAATATTGTCACTCTCGCAGAATCCAGCTACACAATTTTAGACATCTGGCAAAAACAGGGCTCACAAAAGTGCCAGGTGGGAGAGCTGTTGTTGGCTCCACCTGCATCTGCACCCCCTGAACTGCAGATACCACACACCCCGGTATCTGCACCTTCCTTCTCAGCTCTCTGTGCTGTCATAATCCTTCAGTCTCAGGGTCAGGATCCAAAACAGCCCCACCACTCAGACACTAAAGGGTTCAGGACAAAAAGCTCAACAGCTTGGCTTTTACATTCCCACTCTAGCAGTTCAACAGCTCTGAGGATAGCACTGTATAGTAAGAAAAGCACTTAGACTCGTCGGGACACTCCCTAAACCACCCAGTGTGTTATTCCACGAGGGATTTCCTTGCCAAAGAGAGGAACAGTGACCCCATCTCAGCAGAAATGTGATCTCCCCCTCCAAAATACAAACCATCCAGGGATTGTTCCCATACAGAAGAGCCAGAACGCTGTAACTGGGCATTACCTCCCCCAGGCAGTACATCATCCACACATCCCAGACTGGAATAGCTGCTTACCTTGCCCACAGTAAATGGACTCCTAAAATTTTGAGACCACCTGTCAAATTGAATACCTTGGGAGGTTGCTCCCACACAAAAGGTCCCTGCTAGAAAAGCTGTTGCTGTCCTTTTCATTCCCTGGGCACCCAATTCTTTGCAGCACAAGCCTTAAGACTATGTGCTTTCATTCTTAAGCAAGAGCACTGTTATTCTGCCTTTTCAAAAGCTTAACTCTGAGATTTGGATACCAACTCGATCATTGCTCTTGTCGGGGGATTGCTCCCACAAAAAATGTGCCAGGACAGAAAGCTGCTCCTGGGTGCTGCAGCCCCACATCTGCACCTGAAGCACTGGACCTCACTGCCTTCCTTCCCATGGAAAAGCACTGGGACACACTTCCAGAAGCCCAGAACCAAAAGTCAGATACCACCTCCAATACTGCATACGTTCAAGAATTGCTCCTACACAAAGGGGGCCAGGAGAGAATTGTCTTGCTGCAAGTTTACCTTCCCCTGGTGATGCGAGGCTTGCTGTATTGTAATTGTTTAGAGCAATTTCAAAGTGTTTTTGTAACGAATTGGCCCTAATTCTGTGAAAAGACAAATGTTTTCTATATGTCTTTTATCAAAGATAAGCAGGAGACAAGGGTTTCTGGACAAACAGCAAGAAAACCATAAAACACAAATTTACTTAACCATGCAGAGCTTTAGATGAAGAAAACCTTGAAGAAGACTAGTCCTGCAGCTGTAAGAAATAAGTCAAAAGACCTATCTATCCTAGGGACTTAAATCAATAAACACTGTCTAGTTAGAAAAGAAATATACAGCCAAAAGATATGTAGTTTTTCAATCATTTGTCTAAGCCCTAAAAATGCATGTCTTAGGTAATTCACAATATGTTTCTGAAAGCTTAGAAGGATGTGTAATGATTGATATGTAGCAATTCACCACGGAATGTACTTAGGGAAATTTACTATATAAATAAGCTGGTGGAAATGTCACTTCTGTGGAGTTGCATTTTGTAAGGCACAGACCCTGTGCTTTCCCCACCAGTGTTAATAAAGGTGCTTTGGCTTAAAGTCCGACTGTGGATTGATTCCTTTGATTCAATGACACCACAAACAGTGGGACTGCACCTTTTACTTCTCAAGGAAAGGTATTCCAATCAACTTCCTGAGCCCCATCCTAGACATTTTGAACCAGTCATAAAAATTGCATATGCCTTGGATTTTCTGCACCAGAGGTACCAGCACAGAAAGCTGGGGCTGGTCTTTATGCCCACTGGGTAACTTGTTCTCTACACCTAAAACACTGGGCCTATCTGTTTAACTTGTATTCACACCACAATCAAGTGGCATTCCTCTTCCAGCCTGTAAACAGCAGTCCCATTGCACTGCACCTTCCTTCTCACATGGAACTACCATCACACACTTCCAGTCTCACAAAGTCCAAAGCACCTGTTATCCCTCTTGCACTGAAGAAGGGCTGAGACAGAAAGGAGTGTGGCATTACCCCTTCTCCTCACAGCCTTTCAACTGCACACAACACACTGGGGCTGTGCTCGGTACTTCAAGCCCTAGCAAACATCTTTTTTGCCCTTGAAGATCCCACTTCCAAACCTTAAAACCTCCAGCAGCTGCTCCCATGCTCCAAGTCTAAGAACACAGGCTCACCACCACCATTCCCCTTCTCCTCTGTGCTCTGCACTTTTGTTTCCCTAAGCTCTAGGTACCCTCACACACTCTCAAGGCGCACTGGAACTTCTAGGTTAATATTAAACCTTGCCAGATGATTTTTGAGGTTAAATTGCATTGAATCTGTACCAAAACCCTGAATAAGCTGTGCTGCCAAAACTGGTGGCCTTGGTGTGACCCTGCCTGTCCCTGTCCCTGCTGTGGGATAGGTGCTGCCTGTCAGAGCAGTGGGGATGGGCAGATCCCAAGAGCTGGAGTTGAACCCCCCAGAGGTGTTTGGGAGCCACTTAGGAATGGCAGGTAAGAACTGGAGCCCTTCCAGGTCAAGGTGTCTGATCATCACAGTCCTCTTTTTCTCCTTTGACAGCAGCTGTCCTTGATTAGTCTTGTGTTTGCAGATAGTAAAATTGTCCTTGGGGCTTTGTTTCTGGGAACAGGGATCCATTTCCTGATGGGAGTCCTGGAAATGAAACTGAGTCTCTGTGAGAAATGAGGATGCTACAGAAGGAGTGCTGGCCATGGAGAATCAATAGTGAATCTTGTGTAGTGAGTATCCTCATGTCCTTGATCTAATACTGTGCTGTCACCAAGTCCCCTTATTCTAATGTAAACTATCTTTGGCTGTGCTGGAAGTTCAAACTGAAGTACAAAATGCCTGTGGGAAGCTTGGTGCTCCCAAGGCAATGCTTTAGGGATGTGTAGCTTTGAACTACACAAATAGTTCAGGTTCCCACAGAAACCTGCTGGGCTGTGTTTTTGGGGCAGGAGTGTCAGAAAAATGGCATCTTCAGGGCTACCTTGTGTCAGGGGGCAGAGGTGTGTCTAAGGCCCTCTCATACTTGGTTGTCCTCATCAATGTGGCATGGGAAAATACTGCATAGTTTCACTGTGGAGAACTTAACCTTGAAGAAAGAAACATTAGATTAGTGTAATATCAAAGTGGTGGGAACATAGCCTTTGACAAAGCAGCAATAGAGCCATTGTTGGCCCAGTCAGTATCCTCAGCTGCTGCAGCTTCAGCTGGTGAGCTGGCCACGCATGAGCTGATGCTGCAGCTGGCAAAATACCCCTCCAGAGAGGGAGATATGAGACGTGGGTCTGGGCTGGAGGAGAGAGGAGGACAAGATGTGCATTGTTTTGATCCAGGGGATGCCCTGAATGTGCACCGCCTGCCTGCCCCACCAGCACAATACCATGCTCCATCTCCTGCTCAGCAGCTTGTCAATAATCCAGGGGTTGGGATGTACTGTTTGCTATCACAACTCACAGAATACATTTGCTTTGCTATGGTAACTGTTATAGGAATAAATGCTGCGTCAGCTGTTGTGTTTTAGCATCTTCTACTTCGTGCATGGGAATCCTCCTGAACCCGTAACATAAAACTGGTGACAAGGCTGGAATTCCCAGAGCACAAAAACTGACACAGAAATAAACAGGGTTTGGTCAGTGGAACACGTAGCTGGACCAAGAGATGCTGTCCTGAGTATATGGGAGGCCAGGACTTGGTCAGGGTACTTCTCGTGGTGAGGGAACCTTGTAGTGTTTTTCTGTGTCCACAGTGTGGTCAGTGCCATACACTTGTTACAGCATGGTGTGAATACTGTAAATATAATTTAAGTACTTTTTAGATTCAGTTAGAAAAGATACTGTAAAAAGGAACCTCGGGCCATGACTCCACCAGTGGAGTGATTGGGGTGGATACAGGAACCATGGGGCATGTTATGGCACAAGCTAGAAACTTGTACAAATATTGGGCCCGCATCATAGAGGGCTAAAGACCCCACTGAGGTGTTGAAATACTGGGGACAGTTTGTGTAAGCTCCCCATACACACTCCAAAGAGCAGCTTAGTCATGCTGGATGTATGGCCAGATGCCTGTTAATTGTGTATAAAGCCATGATTGATAAGAACACTGAGCTGGAACAACAATTAAACAACTTAAGGACAATGATCAATTGAGGGCTCAGATGCTGTTGCAAAGACAGGCAGTTGTGGCTGCCACCAAACAGGCTTGGAAAGAAGTGTGCTGTTTTGGCAGAGGAATATGCAGCCCAAGTAGCCAAGTGACAGGGAGATGACAAGGGGGAGGCAGGTGGACAGACTCACCTATTCCACTTACTCTAATATATAGATGGAAACCAATACAAGTCCATATGGCACAGGATTCCCAGGGCAGGAGAGTGCAGAAGGTGGAGTAGCCAGGGTTGGGGAAACCAGATATCTTCTCATTTTGGTCCATCCACACTCCACTGTCCGTGGACAGAAATGAAAGCAGCTGAAGTTGAGGCACAAAGACATATGAAAACTGAATAGGGAGGAGACCAAGCCCCCATATCAGAATGCTGTGTGTTAAGACGTGACCCTCATCCCTTTCCCCAGTGTATCATCTGGTGGTCTAGTGGGAACAAACGAGGGGTCCGTGCTGGTGGACACAGGGGTGGAGGTCACTGAAATACACGGAAATTCAGACAAAACACGGGGAAAGACTGCCCTCGTGTGGGGATTGGGCGATCAGCCTGCAGCAGGGAAACTTACTGCATTGAAATCGCAAACTGGTGATTGGGACCCTCATAAATGTTCTGTTTGGGTTGCCTCAGTCTGCGAATACATCATAGGTATGGATATATTATGGGGTGCTACATTGGAAATCAATGGTACCTGCTGGGCTTTTGGTCCCATGCAGTGGCTACGAGCCAGAGATAGTACTGTGGGGCTTATACAACAGGAAGCAGACATTCCGAAAGCTACAGAAATTGTGAACATAAAATAGTATAAGACTCCAGGAGGAGATGCAGAAATTCAAGTAACTATTAATGATTAGTTACAAGTAGGTGTCATCTGTTAATAGTCCTGTCTGACCTGTGAAGAAGCCAGATGGCAGAGGGCAGATGGCTGTAGGTTATAGGGCAGACAACAAAAGACATCCCCCATAACTGCTGCTGCTGTTCCTGAAGTTGCAACATGAGTACACCAGATCCAGGGACATGATATGAATGTGTTTTTCACAATTCCTATTCCCCATGTTACTCAGGATCAGTTCATGTTTACCTAGGGAGGAAACCAGTACACCTTTACATGTCTTGCCCAAGGCTATGAGCACAGCCCCACTTTTTGTCCCCAGGCCACATTCTGCACTTTAGCACAACATACTGCACCTACTGAGGTACAGATTTTGCAATATATATATATATGATGATATGCTCACATTCCAGCCTTCAGAAGTACAATGGTTAAAAGCAGGTCTAGTGATTAAAACTCCAGAGGACCAACAGGTGTTTTTCTATTTTACTTTTACTCCTGCTTTAGTAGCACGTGGATTTTTAGTGTTAAATCCTATACACCCACAACCTAGGGGGCCATTCATTTTAGGCACTCAGGACACCACTCCTTCTATTCATACACTTCCCAGTGGAACAATTGGGTCAGTTTTCTTCTGGGTTATGCCCTCTCTATCCATTCAAGGTCCTTCAGAGCCGTCAAAGTATGGTATCAACCCCCTTTGGAGTGTGGTCCTGTAGCCACTGAGGTTATAGAGGCAGAAAAATTCAGGCAGTTACTGTCACTATTCCAGGGGAACAGCACTGGTGCTGAGTACCTGCTCAACACTTACATTGGCAGAAATGACAGGGAATGAGAAGGGAGGTACCTGTTTCTGTGCTTATGTTTTCACAGAGTGCTCCAGACTCATACCTCTCTGGACCAAAATGTCTGGGTCACCAAAATGCAACTGGACAAGATACTGTATGCCTTTAGCACCACTACACCCCAGAAGCCATTCATGATGTGCCTGATGAGTGTTTCTCTCACCACTCTCAAGTTACAACAATTATGAAACAGTACTGCTGTGTTTCTAGCCTACCCGGACACAGAACTGTGACCACCTCTCCCCCAGCTCAGACAATCCCCTGCCTTACTGCCACAAGAGCTGTGCATCCCTTGGCACCTTGAATGCAGGTAATTGTACCACCTTTAAATTTACCAGCACAAGAAATTACACTGTACCTTGGCGGGTTAATGCCACGATACTGTGGTATCAAAATGGTGTAATTCAACCACAGCAAATCCAACCATAAGCTTTAGCACACGTATGCAATTCCCACGAGGTATGATTTTAATCTGTGGGGATTCAGCCTGGGTCTATGTGCCAGCAGCAATTAAAGGTGGCCCATGTACTTTGGGGAAACTAACCCTCTTATCTCCAAATGTAACTGTTATAACATGGCTTCAACATAACCAAACTCACCACGAGCATGCCCAGGACATACATGCTTCTGCTCCTGATTGCTGAGTTTTGAGATGCCACCAAGGTAGTTGCTACCCCTTCACTGATTCCTGGGATAGCAAGTGCATGAGCCCTCACAAGCCTAAATAGACTTGGTAAGCAAAATCTAGCACTGCTACCAGCACAGCTTTATCTGATTTGTTATTTGATGTGGACAGCATTAGGCACGCTGCACTACTAAATAGGGCAGCAATTGGATTTTTTGCTTTTAACGCATGGATGTGAAGATTTTGATGGATTATGTTGTATGAACTGAAGTGACCATTCCAGCTCCGCTCGTGTACAGCTACAGAAACTACAGATGCTTAGTCAATACCTTGTAAGGAACACCAGCTGGAATCAATTTACCAGATAGACACGGGGCTGGGATTAGTTAAAGAAGGGATTAGTGTTGCCTTGTGCCTTAGGTATTGGAGTTTTATGTATTATTTGTTGTATTCCTTGTTTGGTATCATTAATATGATCCTTACTAGATAGCATGTTACATCATACTGCTGTTTGTATGGTAGAATATCGACATGGTCTAGCCACAGACCATGCAGTGACACGTGTCAGGGACCAGAACAGTGTCTAGGGCCCTGTCATATTTGGTCCACGGTTGTGCTCATCCATGTGGCATGGGAAAATACTGCAGTTTCACTGTGGGGAATTTAACCTTGGAGAAAGAAACATTAGATTAGTGTAGCATCAATTGGGTGTGAACTTGGCCTTTGACAAAGGAACAACAGCCATTGTCAGCCCAGTCAGCAGAGTCTCTAGTCCAGCAGAGTACCATGCCCCATCTCCTGCTCCTGCTCAGCAGCTTGTCGAGAATCCAGGGGTCAGGATGTACTGTTTGCTATTGCAAGTAACAGAATACATTTGTTTTGCTATTGTAACTGTGTTATAGGAATAAATTTGCTTTGCTGCATCAGTCGTGTTTTAGCATCTTTTATTTTGTGTGTGGGAATCCTCCTGAACCCGTAACACACCTTAAGAGTTGTTTTCCTTGGAGCTCTCAGGATCAGAATGAAATGATGTTTTTATGCCCTTGGAAACAGATTTCAGGATCTACCAGTGAATTCAGTGAATTGTCCCAACCAGAGAGGTTTTTTCTCACCTAAATGGAGCTTTTAAGGCCCAGACTCTCAGGGTGTGCAGAGTTTTACAATGACAGAGATGGATTCTCCTGGTCACTGAGGGTTGGATCAGCTGGGCCAACACTTGCTATCATGTGTTTTCCTCTCTCAGAGCACTCTGCTTTCCCTTGTAGGATGGACTGAGGCTGTGAATTGCAATGCAGAGCATCTGCAGCTCCTGGTGCTTGGGGCTGTGGTGTTTGGTGTGCAGGAACCATCCCAGTGTGTCTGACCTGGGGCTGGATGTGCATTTCCAGGAGTAACTCCAGCAGGGTATCCCTGAAGCTTGAGGAAGAGAAGAAATGAGTTCAAGTAGAAAGAACAGGTAACGCATTGACTGAATGAATCTTTTTCTGCCCAGATTGTTACTGTGAGGGGGGGAAAACTCTTCACATCTGTGTGGAGCTGAGATGTCAAACAGCCCAGAGAGGTTTGGCTCTCGTTTCCCAGCCCAGAGCTAAGCTGGTGTTGCCTGAATTGGGTGTGGAGTGCGGAGGTCTCTGTTGGAGAGTGGGAGAAGTGTCCCTCCTGGGTGATATGTCCTTGGTGGACAGAGAAATCACATCTTGGCATTATGGGCTTGTGGGTATTGAGTCAATCCAGGGGATCCAATGATTCAAGTAAGAGGGAGTAGGGGCTGACACTGGCACTGGATGTTTGGTCATGGCTGGAAAGGAGCAACTGGACCCTTCCCAAGGTGTGGATATTATCCAGTCTATAATACAGCAGATACAGGGGTTTATTTTGAAATCAATTTACATAAAAATTAATATTATTTCTAAATATATATAAAAATTATGAACTTTACAGTTTTCTGTATTTACACACACACCTCTTATGAATTTTAGGACATTTTGGGGCTGTCACCTACCTCTCTTTTCTGGGGGAACCCCACATGACCCCCCTCATCCACCACTCACCTCCTCCCCTGCCCCATCATCGCTCCCAAGCAGCATCCAAATCCCTGCAGCTCCATGTTTATTCCCCCCCCAGCTCAGCAGATTCCCCTCTTCAGCAGCACTGGACATTGTCCTCCTTCTCTAATCACACCTTTGAAATGGCTCAAAAGCACAACACCTCCAGTTCCAGCTCGGTCCCTGCATGAGTCCTTGTCCCAGCACTGTCACACACATGAGAAATCCACAGGCACACAGGCCTTGCTTGCTCAATTCCTGACCCAAACCCTTGCCTTTCCTGCCCAGAGCTGAGGGAAATCTGATAGAATATTAATAAAACACCTTTACTGAGAGCAGTCATCACTCCAGTCCTTCAGGCTTTGCAAGAGTTTTTGTGGAACAGACCCAAATTCAAATCCTACATCTGAATTTCTAACAGGTTTTGTTAGACAGATACTGCACACAATAACTCACAGAACAGCACGCAAAGACTGCACAAGGAGTAACAGAAGGTTTGCCATGAATAACAGAAGTTGCTTTTTTCCCTCATAATTTTTCAATTTTTCCTCTGTAATAATTACTGACTTGGGTTTCTGTTCAGGTGCTGGATGTGTCCATTGAGGGCTCAGGGCTTTGGTGGGGTTGTTTATGGTTAATGCTGACAAGCCCACACCAAACCAAACCACCCCCATCACTGCTCTACCACAAATTTGGGGGAATATTAATATAGCTTATCAATACTCCACTTCTCTGCTACTCAGTCCTTACTTACACATCCATGGAGCAGGTTTACTCCACCCTTTGTTCCCAACAACAGCTGTCCAGCTCAAATCCCCATTCTCAGAGACACAAACTAAATACACCAAAGGCAACAGTTCCACCAGCACCTGGAATTCCAAGCTCCTTGTTCCCTGAATTGCTCATCCAAACACTCAGAGCAATCTCACCTTAGCCCACAGACTCTCTGTCCTCAGAGGCAAACACAGCCTGGTGGGACACAGCTCTGGCATGACAGTTCCTCTCCTTCCTGCTGTCCTGCAAACCCCCAGGGAAATACAATCCCTCAGACCCTGCATCCCTGAACACCCAGGTAACTGGAATTTGCACCAGATCCCAGTGACCTGCTCAAATGTGTTCACATCAGCCCAAGCCCATCACTCCATCCAGCCCATCCATCCCTCATTTCCCTCCAAGAAGTCCCAAATCCTCCCACCCCTCCCCTGTGCCTGTCCCATGGCCAGTGCCTACAAGCCCAGCTCCAGGCTCTCACCCAGCCCTGCATCAGCTCCACCCCTGGCAGAGCTGCAAACACATCCAGAGCTCGGCTCCCCAGGCTCCTGAACCCCCAAACCAACCCTCAGACTCACAAACAGTGACCAACTTGGAACACAGAAAGGTTTCAAGGCGGTCCAGAACTCAGAAATATGTTCATGCCTTGCCAGAGCACCCCAATTCTGTCCCATCCACCTGAGCTGTGCAGGCGAGGCCAAGGCTCCTCTTCCTCCTGAGGAATCACTGTCCAAGCCTGGCCAGCAGTTAGAAACAACTTGGAAAGGTAAAAGGAGAACGGTGTTTCCTGTGAGAAAATCAGTGTCTATGAACATAAATTTCATATTTACAACCAGTGATGCAGCCACTGAAGGAGGGGAATAGTTTAGAGAAACTGAGCAGTACTTTCATCACACATAGTAATCAAAAAACAATAAACCCCCAAGCAGACTTTATTGAGCTGCAACACCAGGACAGTCACAGGAGGCAGATGTGAGAAGTGCACACAGGAGCACTGAGGCAGCATCTTGGGGTTGGAGGAACACAACCTTCCCAAGTTATGAGCCAGGGGATGGCAGCTGGGAACAGCCCCTGCTGATGGAAAGGATTCAGGCACCGAGGCTCAGTCTGCAGCTGGAAGTTGATCTCAGCCCTTACAACTACCTTGGCTATTCCTTCCAGAACATCACCTCTCCCCTGTACATCACCACCCACCTTCCTACATAAACCAGTGGTTGTGTCCCCTCTAAATTACCCAGGTGCTCAGCTTAAAGGGTCACCTCTGTCCCCTCCAAGTAATCCCAGGTTTTCTGTCAAAAATGATGCCTCGGTCTTCTCCGAGTTCCCAGACTTTCTCTCAAAGGCTCTTTTTTCCCTACTAAAGTACGCTGGATTCACCCCACCAAAAAGATGGATTTTGTTTCCTCCAAATTACCTCAGCATTTCTGTGAGAAGTGTCACCTCTGCTCCCCCTCCCAACTCACCTCTGCTCTTCCCTCACACACGTCCCTTCTGTCCCCGCACAGAGCTCGGGTCTGACCCCCAGACCTGCTCTGCCCAGCCCAGCTTCTACCCCAAACCTGGCCCTGCCTGCCCCGCTCACCGAACCCCCATTGTACCCCCACAACGTCCCTCACCAATGGCCTCGGTTGTACCTCCAAATGGGAACTCTGTCCCCCCACCAGAGACAGGACACCACAAGTCTGGGTGACCCGGGAACGGCCCAGCCCCACCGCAGCTGCTCCTTCCCTGCTCGGGGCTGCTGGCCTGGCAATTTCCCCTTTCCCCATACCCGTTCCCCATTCCCACTGCCCATTCCCGTTTCCCATTCCCGCTGCCGTTCCCCATTCCCATTCCCCGTTCCCGATTCCCCATTCCCCATTCCCGTTCCCCATTCCCCTTCCCCATCCCCCTTCCCCTCCCCCCCTCCCCC
>WBMV01000454.1:31847-52001 GCA_013396655.1 Campylorhamphus procurvoides
CCCATGCCCATTCCTAACCCAGCTCCCCATTCCCCATTCCCGTTCCCCATTCCCCATTCCCATTCCCCATTCCTGTTCCCCATCCCAGTTCCCCATTCCCGTTGCCATTCCCTATTCCTGTTCCCCATTCCGATTCCCCATCCCACATTCTTGTTCCCCATTCCCCGTTCCCCATTCCCATTCCCCATTCCCTATTCCCCATCCCACATTCCTGTTCCCCATTCCCATTCCCGTTCCCTGTTCCCATTCCCCATTCCCGTTCCCCGTTCCCCATTCCCCGTTCCCAATTTCCCATTCCCAATTGCCGTTCCCCATTCCCATTCCCGTGGGCACACGCACGCCCCACCCGCAGTGCGCATGCGCAGTGCTCCCCCCCGTCTGTGGGAGAGGGGTGTTCTCGCAGCGGGAGGGACTGGGAGCGTTATAGACGTCACTGCGCATGCGCCGCTTTATCACTGGCACACACCGACCGCGTGACATTTGGCGTTGGATGACGGAGTGCGCATGCGCGGCTGGGCCGCCCACATCGCTTGCCATGTGGTACTGTTGGCGTGGTTCCGATTCCGCGCATGCGCTGTGTTCGCCAGCACCTTGCCCTTACATACCACTTGGCTTCACTGGGCTTTAGTCGAGCAAGTGCGCATGCGTCCCGTTCTGCGCTGCAGTACCGCTCCCAGCCAGCAGGTGACGGGGCCGAGCACTGCGCATGCGCGGTACCGCCACCCTGCCGAGCACCGCGGGCTTTATTTATTATATAGTCATTTTATATAATTTATTAATATAATAATACAATTAATATATTATTATTATTATACTATATGTTATATTTATTATTTATTTATTATATTNGGTGACCAGCCCATGGAAGCCAGACCAGTGACGATCCAGAGGGGATTTTAAGTTGGATACTTGCAGGTTTTATTGTCCGGAAACTCCAGCTCTTTTTGGCACCTCTTGCTTCAGTGTTTCCCTGTTGGAAGAGGTCAATTAGTCTGTTTAGGGACCAGATTGCCAAGGCTAGGGGAATACAACCAGCATTCCCTAAACACCTCCACCACCTCCATCAGCAGCCTGCCCTGAACTGGCTCCAGGGTGGGGGTAATTCTACTCAGAAAGGGAAGACAGCAAATAATTTTAAGCAGAGCTCTGCACCAAGACAGCAGCAATTCCAGCTGCCTGTTCCCTTCCAGGATGGCCCTTTGGGACCCTGCTGTGCAGGACAAGGGGAATGGTCCCAGGAATCTCTGTTTTTGCCTCTGTCTCACCTTGGCTGCTCTTGCAATAGACAAGTGAGTCTGTGCCCATCACTCTCCTCCCTCTGGTCCCCAAGAATGCTGAGCCCCTTCATTACCCCACCCAACAGCACAATAAATTACATCTGTTTTGCTCCTAAGACTGTTCAGCAAAACAAAACGTGGCCAGCTCTAAAGAGCAGCCACAGCAATTTGCTCCTCCACTGCTATCCCTTAAAGATGATGCAATTGGGCTATCTCAGCCTGCCTGGAATTGGGTTGCTCCTCAGCTGGGGATAGCAGAGGTGGCAGAGCCTGCCCTGGGCAAGTGAAGGAGCAGAAGCAGCAGCTCATCCAGAAGATGAGGACCTGATTCCATCTCTGCTGTTTGAAAGCCAGACAACTCCCATGTGTGCAGACACTTAGCTGGGTGATTAAAAAGCTTCTCCACCAAGTCCCTGGTGTCCTTGCCACCAGTTCTGGTGCAGGAGGTGACCATTCCCACTGCAGTCACCTGGATCCCAGCCGGAGCCATTGCATGTCCCTCAACAGTCCTGCTGCAGGGACAAGAGGAGAAGCATTTCAGGGTGGCCCCTCCTCTGGCAGTGACACCCACTTCTCAAAGAGCTCAGGAGGAGACGAAGCCTGGAAAGAAAGGGAATTGGGTAAAGAATCAGCAGGATTTGGTCACGGAGGATCTGGAAGAGCCCAGGGATGATGATCAAGTGAAACCCTGTGACCCACCTGATTGATTTAGACCTGGCAGAGTTTATTTGTTGTGTCTGAAACTCTGTGAGGCCCTTCTGACAAAAATGCCAAGGGGGCTCTGGTTTGAAGGAGATCCACAACTCACACAACATCTGAACATTTGACATCATCAGGAAAACAAATCCAGCCCTTTGTGTTCCCAGCTCGAACCAATGGCAACTGCCCTCAGTCAGCCTGCTGCTGCTCTTGAACTGGGCTGGAGCAAGGGTGGGATTAGATGGGATTATCCCCCATTTATTGGGACATAAAAGAAAAAGGGAACTGAGAAGACTAACTCGGATACAACCACTTTGGATACTCCACGAGGAGGGCATTGCTTCACTTTCTCTGTGAATCTCTCAGAGCAGTTGAAACAGGGTGGCTTGAACAGTATTGAGGGAAATGTTTCAGCCTGTGAATAAACCTTTATTTTGTAACTCCCATGCACTGAAATACTGGAGATCCAAATTCAGTATTTGAACTGAACTCACCAGTTCCTGGGTCTTCCTGTGGCTATGCTCATATTCCTCCTGCCTGGACATTTTGAACACCAAGCAACTCCTGCCTAAAGGACAAAAATCAGCATTTTCAGTCACATCCCATTTATTTCCCTTTCCCCTTGTTATTTCTGTGATATTCATTATTGTTGCAGTGAGAGAAATAAACAGGAGGGGAAATATGAGAAATAAAGGATAAAAAATGGGGTTTGTGGTACATTTTTGGAGGGAACTCAATTTGATTTGGGGGGGATATAAGTCACCTAACAAGACTGGAATTTCAAAGGGAGCAGGAGATAAAACACCTGGAGAGCCCATTGGATCTGACAGAGCCGGGCAGGCACAGAGAGTGACCCTGGGAGTTTCTGGAGTCAGTGAGAAGAGAGGATGGTGCAAGGATGAGCACGGGATCAGAGCCCACCATGGCTCATCCTGGGGGGTTCTGCAGGTGCCAAATCCCAGCCAAGGGCATTCCCCAGGGAATCCTCCTTCAGGGAAACGGGAGTGCCTTCCAGATCCTGACATCCCTGCACATTTAAGGAAAACTGACTCCCTTGCACAGCTGTGCCATTCCCAACCATGCTCCTTCCTGAACACCAGAAAATAAGGAAAACATCCGGGGAGCAATGGGAAGAAAAGACCAGAAAATAAGGAAAACAACAGGGGAGCAATGGGAAAAAAAGCTGCCGGAACAGCTCTGATTTCACAGATGGGTTTTATAATTAACTTTAGCCAAGTCGGGATTTTCCCTACCTTTCCCCCACTGATTTCCTCATTTTTATCTCAGAATGTCCATTCTCCCCCCAACAGAACAACTCAGATTTTTAAGCCAAAAAGTCCATTTTGTCCCCTACAGAATCGGCCCAAGAACGACGCTCCGGGGACCCCGCACGGCCGAGTGGAGCCGCCGGTGCCCCGAGCCCGCAGCTCCCGGTGCCACCGCCTTCCCGGGAATGCCGTCGGGACACCGATCCCTGCTCCGTGACACCGAGACCTAGTCGGGACACTGATCCCAAGAAGGGACACCGAGACCCAGTCGGGAAACCGATCACAACAAGGGACACCGATCCCAACAAGGGACACCGATCCCTGCGCGGGGACACCGAGACCCAGCCTGGACGCCGATCCCAACGAGGGTCACGGATCCCTACTCCGAGACACCGAGCCCAAGAAGGGACACCGAGCCCAAGAAGGGACACCGATCCCTGCTCCGGGACACCGAGCCCAAGAAGGGACACGAATTCCGGGACATCGGTCCCTGTTCCGGGACACCGATCCCAACAAGGGACAGCGATCCCGGGACACCGATCCCTGCTCGGGGATACCGATCCTGGGACACAGATCCCAACAAGGGGCACCGATCCCTGTTCTGGGACACCGAGCTCGACAAGGGACAGCGATCCCTGCTCGGGAACACCGATCCCTACTCGGGGGCACCAATCCCGGGACACCGATCCCTGCTCGGGGACACCGATCCCAACAAGGGGCACCGATCCCTGCTTGGGAACACCGAGCCCAACAAGGGACAGCTATCCCTGCTCGGGATCACCGATCCCTGCTCGGGGACACCGAGACCTAGTCGGGACACCGATCGCTGCTCGGGGACACTCATCCCAACAAGGGACAGCGATCCCTGCTCGGGGACACCGATCCCAACAAGGGGCACCGATCCCTGTTCTGGGACACCGAGCTCGACAAGGGACAGCGATCCCTGCTCGGGGACACCGATCCCTACTCGGGGGCACCAATCCCGGGACACCGATCCCTGCTCGGGGACACCGAGACCTAGTCGGGACACCGATCGCTGCTCGGGGACACTCATCCCAACAAGGGACACCGATCCCGGGACACTGATCCCAACAAGGGACAGCGATCCCAGGACACCACTCCTTGCTCGGGTACACCGATACCCCCCCGCAGCCCAGCCCGGTGCCCCCGGCACAGCCCCGCTCCTCCCGGGGCTCCACCTCGCCTTTCCCGGCCCCGACGGGGCCGCGGGAAGATTTGGGGTGTTACAGTAAGAGGAGAAAGGAAAAAAATCTGAATACACAGAGCTGTTTCTGCTTCCTTTATACAGGTCATCGCTTACATTTGAAAGCCCTTTATTATTTTATTTATATACACAAACCTTTTATTTGTATTTTCAGACCCTATGCATCCATATACAGACTTTATTATTATAGTTTTAAATCCTGTCTATAATACAGCAGATAAAAGGTTTTATTTTGAAATCAAATTTTAAATAAATTATTTCTCAATATATATAATGAAAAAGTTTACAATTTGCAGTATTTTACACACACCCCCCTCGTGAATTTTCAGGCATTTTGGTCACCTCCCTTTTGGGGGGAACCCCGCATGACTCCACTCATCCCACTCCATAATTGCACTCCCAGTGACACTGGGGTGACCCTGAGGACACCATCACATCCAGACTCCCCCATCCCCAAAACGAGCACAGCTGCCCTGCCCAGCAGCTCGGTAGTTCCATGAAGCCCTTTACACATGGACATCCCACTCAAATAAGGGGGAAAAATCAAGGAGGGCAGGACAGCCCCACAAAGTGTTGGAGTCCCCCCTTTCCAGCTCCTGTCCAGCTGCCCCACAACACAGGGAATATCCCCAAGGATGGTGCCTCTTCTCCCACTCAAGCTCCAACAAAGGCCAGGAGATGTCTCATCCCTCCCCCAGGGCGCTCCTGCAGGGACATCCCCTGGAGGCTGCAGGACACGGCTGGACCAGGATGGGAATCTGGGCTCCCCAACCCATCCAAAAGCTCCAGCTGCTGCTGCATCTCCTTCTCGGCCAGTGGGGCTGGGAGAGGGAAAATTTACAGAGGGAAATGAAAACACAACCCCAAATCTCAGTAATTCCCTGAAAACTTGTGCCTGTGTTTACATACCTCCCAGAAAAACACTCCCACTGTTGCAGTCCTGGATTTTCCTTTGGCATTCACTGAACTGGCACAGCTCAAACTGATGCCATTAAATTGTCCATCTGCAGAATCCAGGTTCCCCTTTGCTGTGCCAACATCCCAATGGAAAACCTCTGGGACATGGCCATGGAGTAGAGCAGGAGGATGCAGGAACATGGCAATCACAGGCCACGGTGGCCAGCACGTATCACTCAGTGGTGGCCAAGGTGGTGAAGGAGAAGAGCTGAGTGACACATCCAAAGCAGGAAATCACCTTCTTCTCCACTAAAAAAAAACCAAAAGGTTTTGAGAGATGATGGTAGAGGAGTAGCAGGTGTCCAGAAGGAACAAGTGGCTCAGGAAGAACTACATTGGGGTGTGGAGGTGTGGATCCATCTGGATGAATATCATCACTCTCAGATTTCCTATGAGATGGCAAGGAACAAGACAAAACACAACACCTGCAGGTCCACTCGGGTTGTGAAGCCCAGGAGAATAAATTCAGATGCAAATGTCTCATTACCTCCAACCATGCTTAGTATTTAAATACCCAGTTTAGCCGCTTCATGTTTTTCAAGTTGAAAAATTTAATAGGTTTAAATCCATCAATATTAAGAATGTCAATTTTTGTCAATCAGTTACAAAACTTTCAGTCAATAAAAGGTAAATTCTCTTTGAAAGAGGAAACCCAGAATTTCCTGACACCAGTATCCCCATTCAGCCAATATATCTGGAAGCAGGTGGATATTATTTAAGGCATTAGGGAAGGTAATACCAGAATAAATCATAAATAAATTGAAAGGCTTACTCCTAGTTCCCCTCTAACCATAATTTTCCCAATAATTTCTGGAAAAATGAAATTATTCCTCATATTTTGACTGCTCCCAGTCCAGTCTGAGCATTTGAAGAACTAAGATCTGTTCCCCACGTCCCAGGAAAATCCTTTCTAGGTGAAAGCACAGCAAAATGTGACTTTGCATAGTGCATTTTTTCCTGGTGTAGGAATAAGAGCCAGAATTTGTCTCTTCTCATCTTCAGATGTGATGCTTCATTTGGAGATAAAAGACAAATTCAGGCTCCATCTTGCTGCTCACCAGGGAGAGATCAGCAGCTTCTGAAATCCCACTCTATGACAGATAGAATAAATAAACATTGATTTTTCTCCTGGATAACATTAATCATGGCTTGACAGAGTTACACTGGAGAGTAAACCACGAGTAGGCACTGCTGGCTCCTGACAAACAGATCCAAACCTAAAAATTATCATTATTGGATGCGCCTTGGCTGAAGGGTTGAGTTTCACCCCCAGAACCTGACGTCCAATTTCAGGTGTTCCAGGAGTGATGTGTCTGGTCTCCTGGTGGTGTTAATGAGGATTTAGAGCTTCTTTTCATCACCCATGTGGAGACGCCGGGGGCAAAGTAGCGGCCGGGACACTGGCACAGCACTGGAGATGTTACAAATAATGAAAATCGAGTGGTTTTGGGGCTGAATCCTCCCCTGGGAGCAGCATCCACCTGCCTGGTTGTGATATCTGCCACCGACAGAGAACTGACCTCGATTTCTTGATTAACTAAAGCTCAGCCTTGCTTTTTCTTACTCAATAAACCCAACTTTGCTTTGTGTGAGGGATCTGAGACATGGGAGGGAAATAAATTCAATTAAAAAAAATATGGATTAGATTTTATCCCTGCTGAGAGGCAGGTGGCTGGTCCGTGCTCTGCAGAATAACTACAGGAATATTCATCCTTGTTCTCCTGGGATGAGGATCTCTACTGTGGCACCTGCTTTCCTACTCAAATTCCATAAGATCTTTGGGAAAGGCAGTAGAGGACCTTTCAATGAGCTGCCCGAGGACTGACCAAGATCGTCTTGTCCAGCTTGGCCTTGGACATGTCCAGGGATGGGGCAGCCACAACTTCTCTGGGCAGCCTGTGTCGGGGCCAGAGAAGTTTTGGACGTCCCATTCCTGGAGTGGATGATGCTGCAGGCATCAGTCAAGTTTTTCCCAGTATCAGTGTGTTAAATAGGCATTATTTACCCCTCACAAAGAGCACCAATACTTGAGCAAAAAAACCCTGCTGTTTATCACTGTCATTCATTGGAACCAAGGGGTTTGTCACTGCCCACTGCCAGAGGAGGAGATTTCCCTCAGGAATGGATTGCTTTGGAAGCAGGTCCTTAAGGAGGAGACCTGCACGCATAAATACAATTAGTTAAATAAATTCAGTGATTTTTGGAAAGTTAAATAGAAGCAGGAGAATTTATTCCTTATTTCTTTATATATAGATATATATATTACACAATTATATATATAAATTTTATATTAAAATAGTTTAAAATATGATTTTTTATATTTAAAGGAAATATTAAAAAATTCTTAATATAGATGAACTTTTTTTTCTAAAAATTATATATGTACATTTATCTCTTGGAATATATAACTGATCTCCTGGCATCACTGGGAGTTAAAAAGAAGTGGTATAAGAAATTGAGATTCGGGGACTGGAAGAGAGTCCAGGATTTGGAGAAGTGCTACAATTGCTAATCAGGGATTCTTTAGGAATTCTCTTGCTGCAAATTATTTTTACATTTTCTCATGATAATTATTAACTGAATCTAAGTCCTTTAGGCTCAAACTGACTCTTCAGCCTGTGCCCAGGGTGTGCCTGCTCTGAACAAGTTCCACATTTCCCGTGTGGCTGTGTCACCCCATCACTTTTCACCACCACACGGAGAAATCCATGCCATTTTTCAACCAAAAAAAAAAGAAAAAAGCATGAAATTAATCAGATGAGTCAAAGCCCCCAAACATATCATTGTCTCCATAAGGGGAACCTGTGGTCACTTATTCAAAGCCTCCAAGGAGAGACGATGAGTCCTGGGCCGAGATGATTCCACTCTTGAAACCTGGAAGCAGGAACTATGAGTAAACTGCAGCTGGGGTGGAAAATCAGCCTTGCCTGGGTGAGGAGAGACAAGGAGGAGATGAGATGAGATGGTGGGGGAGTTTTGGAGCTATCGAACAAAACAGTTGCATCTGAATACAACACATGGAATCCTGGAATGCTTTGGGTTGGAAGTGACCTTATGGATCATCCAGTTCCTGGATGGGCAAGGACACCTTCCCCTAGCCCAGGTTGCTCCAAGCCCTGTCCAGCCTGGCCTTGGACACTTCCAGGGATGGGGCAGCCACAGCTTTTCTGGGCAACCTGTACCAGGGCCAGGGAAGTTTTGGACATCCCATTCCTGGAGGGATGATGCTGCAGGCAGAATGATCTTATGTAGAGACAAATAAATATATTAACATCATGACTTCACTTGCCACATTAATTAGTGCTGCGTTAAATTGGCAACAGACTCATTGAAGTGATTTCCAATCAGTTTGGATGAATTAAAACAAGACCAGCATTCCTGATTGCAGTTTCATCCATGTGCAGCTTCAAAGGAAAACTATTCCCTCCTAATCTAATTTATACTTGCATGGTATCTTTCTTGTGCCTCCCAGGTGTGCTGATATCAGGAACATTCATCCAAAATTTGAGTTAGAAATTAAGACTCAGATGTATTGGAGTATGTGTTTTGCCTTCAGGAAGGACCTTAATAACTTGGTGGTGTTTTTCCTTTTTATTATATCACATAAAAACCTTCATGAAGAGGTTCCTGCTTCTGCAGGAACTTGGGAAGGATTACTTTCCCCATCCAGAGAAAAACTGTCTCAAGATCACTTAAAATTTCACCCTCTCTGGGCAACAACTCAAGTCAAGATACTCACAGGTCCTTGAGCTGAAAACTGCAGGATTCATCTTTAGGTCTTCCTCTAACGTGGCTGGAAGGTTTAAGTTTTACACCATCCCCATGGGACCAATTACCTAAGCGTCTCTGAGGCACCTGAAAACAGAATGAGCCTCCCCCAAAGGCCCTGGAATCCATCCCAAATCCATTTCTCTCTGGGATTTTGGATACCCACAGCACATCAGAAATGATGCCTGCAGAGTCTGAGCAATGTTGCTTATATGCACAATGTGATTGGGAGGAATGAAACACAAAATCAAGGTTTTTGCAGAGTTTTCTCTAATTCTGTATTATCATTTAATTATATATTTGTGTAATTTTTATTTATTATATGTGAGAGGGGAAAATAACTCCAAGTAATGGACATATTTAAGGAAATTATTGCTTCATCTTTGCAATTATCAGTTTTGTTTTGTACTACTAATTCCCTACAGCAGATTTGAGATCCTGGAATAGTCTAGGTTAGGAGGGACCTTAAAGTTCATCTTGTTCCACCCCCCTGTCATGGGCAAGGACACCTTTCAGGAGCCCAGGCTGCTCCAAGCTCCATCCAATGCAGCTGTGAACACTTCCAGGGTACAACCTTACCTGCTGAAATGTTTCTCCTCTTTTCTTAGTCAGGGTTTTAAAAAATAAAGAAACAATTAAAAATTAATAAAGAGCCAACTCTGACCCAAAAATATGTTGAGACATATCAGGTTGAGAAATTAGTGTTGCTCCTTCCTCTCTTCTCACTTCCCTTTTCCCACCAGCCACGTGGACTGGTTGCTATTCCCCACAAGAGGACCGTTTGCTCGAATCAATTCCCCTTCTGCCCTCACCCTCTCAAAGCAGCTTTTACTTCCACATTCCACCTGTGAGTCAGAGGTTCATTGCAGAAGGTCATTTGACTGTCTGCCAGCGCTCTGGTGCAACTGCTGGTGGGTGTCCTTGCACCCAGCATGGCTCATCTCCACCTTGGTGGCCACCACAACTTCCACAGCTGCTCTCCAGCCTGTCCTGGTGTCCGGACCAATTATTCCCCATTGGAAAGGCTCAGTATTTTCCCTGCCTGAAGTTTTTCTGGTTCCCATCCACCCATTTTGGACCAAAAAAGCTCATTTTGGAAAGCCATTTTGTATCATGTGCTTCAGAATGGTTTCAGGAGAGCCACCCGCAGTTGTCTACACTGGTCAGAGAAACCTGGAATGGATTGGGTTGGAAGGGACCTTAAAGCTCATCCAGTTCCACCCAGGAACTCCAGAAGCTGTGGATGAGCCCTCCCAGGTCCATTTCTGCCGGGGGCTGAGCCCCCTCCATCCTCCCCCCGCTGTCAGCTCTGCCTCTCACACCTCCTCATCTCCCAGCTCGATACTGGCCCTGCGGCCACAGCCCAGCTGACAGCGGGAGATGGATGGGGCCAAGCTGGCTCCACAGGGCATGGGACACGTGTGGGGGTGTGACTGATGGGGGGGGCTTGGGGAAATGGTTCCTCCCTGGTTTGCATCAGCCCTGGTCCCAAAATACGGTGCTGTCCACACCTTGGCCCCCTTGGCCACCCCACTGTATATGGGGAGCACAGGATCCCCTCCATGGTACAAGGAATGTGGGAAGGATTTAAGCACCGCCACCTAGAAGGGAAGACAGAGTCCCAGCTTGGACACATGCAAAGCAGGGAGGGATTTCAGTCCACTGCCCCCATCACCAGGGCACCAGCAGGGAGAGAAAGCCACCAACACCTCCATGAGAACACCTGCTGGTCCTCCAGACCCTTCCCCAGGGCCTCAGTATCCATCATCCCACTGGAATACACTCCATGGCATGCAATGAGACAGTTTGTAGGGGAGTGGGGTGCTCTGGAGTAGCTCCCTGCTTTCTGCCCCCTAGTCCCCTGCCCTGGTGTCAGTCACTTCCCCACAAACATCCCTCAGCCCCGCAGCACTGGCTTGTCCCCATCCATCTCCCACTGTCAGGCTGGTATTGAACACGGCGATGGGGGACATGGGGGTCCCAGGTATTGGGGCAGAGACAGGACCCACACTGGGATGGATTCGTGGGAGGGGACAGCACAGTCCTCCCTCCCACCCTGCAGAGGCTTTGCCAGAGCAGCCGGCACATTGCCAATGTCTCAACACCTCGCCATAATTTTTAATATCAGGTGGTGATGGCCGCATGCCAAGAGGGGCTTTGCCCAGGGGAGGGGTCAGAGCAGCCCCCACCTCCCCTGCTCAGATCTGTGATATGAAGGGGACAAGGAGACCCGAAAGAGATGTCCCTCCCCAGCCCAGGGCACCCCAAGCCCCACTTGGGGACCAGTGGTGGTCCCCAGTGGTGCCACCGCTCACCTCCCATCTGTCATCGTTGCGTCAAGGCATGAAGGCAGGTCAGGGAAGGGGGCTGTGCTAGAGCCTCTGAGGACCACCTTGGCTCCAGCCTCCGCCTCTCCACCCCGGAGCTGGGGCATAAAACCCCCGGCAGGCTGTGAGGGACCATCTGGAGACGGCGCTGCACTAAGAAGGGGCTTCAGTGGGGTCCCCACTGCCACCATGCCCGGAGACAGAGCCATGGACACCTCCTGCCCTCCCGCTGCACCAGTGGCAGGTAAATCCCACCCGCGGTAATGCTCTCTGGACCCAGTGGTGTGGTCCTGTGTGGGGTGTTTTAAGGTATGGTGGGTGATCCAGCCCCACAAGAGTGGGAGTGCAATGGGGAGGGGGATAAAACCCACCTCTGTCCTCCCCATGCCGGGAGGGTGTGATGTGGAATCCATACAGTGGGTCTGCCCCACCAGACCAACACCCCCTCACCCCTCTGCAGCCTTCCTGGGGGCTCCAGGAGAGGGACCCCCATGTGTCCCTGGTCTCGGGTGGGCTGGCGAGGGGCTGGGGGCCAGCGGCAAGAACCGCCGCGTGTGCCACGCCTCAGCACGGCTGGAGATGGGCACCCTCTGGGAGGAGTTCAACCGCCTGGGCACAGAGATGATCGTCACCAAGGCAGGCAGGTTGGTACCCGAGGGGCACGGGGGCTGCTGGGGCAGAAGCACACCCTTCCCAACCCTCTCTCTGTGCAGGAGGATGTTTCCCACCTTCCAGGTGAAGCTCTCGGGGTTGGATCCCTTGGCTGACTATGTCTTGCTCATGGATTTCATCCCGCTGGATGACAAGAGATACAGGTGGAGATGGGGTGATGGGGGCAGGGGGTTGGATCTGGGGTGCTGAACCCCCCCCACTCTGCAGATATGCCTTCCACAGCTCCTCCTGGCTGGCAGCAGGTCGGGCCGAGCCGGCAGCTCCCGGCCGTGTCCACTTCCACCCCGATTCCCCCGCCAAGGGTGCCCAGTGGATGCGGCAGATCGTCTCCTTTGACAAGCTCAAGCTGACCAACAACCTCCTGGATGACAACGGCCATGTGAGGACCTCACTGTGGGGTGGGCGATGGGGGGACACGATGCACCCCTGCACAGGAGGGTCCTGCCACCTCCCCTTTCCCACCCCTCAGATCATCCTCAACTCCATGCACCGCTACCAGCCCCGATTCCACGTCGTCTTTGTGGACCCACGGCGCGACAGCGAGCGCTTCGCCCACCAGAACTTCAAGTCCTTCAGCTTCCCCGAGACCCAGTTCATGGCGGTGACAGCCTACCAGAACCACCGGGTGAGCATGGCGGGGGACATCGGGGTACCCTCCCAGGGTCCCTCTGACCCCACTCCCCTCTGCAGATCACCCAGCTGAAGATTGCCAGCAACCCCTTTGCCAAGGGATTTCGGGATGGTGACCCCGAGCCATGGTAAGAGACCCCCAGATGCCACCCTACCTGACAGTGAGGGGATCACCCTGCTCCTCCTGACCCCCATATCTCTTGCAGGTGCAGGGTGCCAGCAGGGTCTCTGCTGGGTGCGACACCCCACACCTGTGCCACCCCCCTGCCCCACCACCCTGAGAAGCAGGAAAAAGGTAGGGGGGCTACAGGGGGTGCTGACCCCCTGCTGCTGTCTCTCCCCCACCCAGGGGCTCCCCGCAGCCGTGGGGCACTGGTTGCTGCTGCCCAACAACCAGCAGCAGCTCCCAATTTCCCTGAGCTCCCCACACCTCCCTTCCAGCCCCTGACCTGCCCCCCCACTGTCTATGTGGGAGCCAAACCCCAAACCCTGCCCTACCCCCTGCCCACCTTCCCCCCACTCAGCACCTACGGCACTGCCACAGGCCCCACCTTCAGCTATGGGCAGCAGTGATGGGGAGTACCCTCAAACCCCCCTGAGACCCCCCCATTCAAGGGACGGCAACACAGGGCTGGGGGGAAGCCAAAGGGACGGCTTTATTTAGCACCGAGGAGGGGACAGGGGGATTTTGCAGCCAGACCCCACTGTTCCCCCGGCTCCAGGGGTCCAGTGGGGGACCACAGTGTGGTGCCACTGATGCTCTGAGCCTCTGGCATTCTCTCAGTACGGCTACTCCCAGGTGTCCGGTGCGAAGGCAAAGGGGCACAGCTTGTACCCAGCACCCACATAGAACTTATTCTGGAACTCCACCCTGCAAGGAGAGGTGTGGAGTGAGGAGTTATCTGTGGGGGTCCGTCACAACCCCCCCAGACCTCACCAGCACCTCTTCAGCTTCGGGGGCTCACCAATGCAGGCGCAGGGCATGGAGGAAGGCGGAGAGCCCCTCCATCACCAGCAGGATGGCCACGGTCAGCACAGCGAAGGCAGCAAACACGGGCACCAGCACCACACCACCGACATAGCTCAGCCCCACGAAGCCATTCCGCATCACCATGGTCCACAGGACCTCCGAGAGCTCTGGGAATGGGAGGGACAGGGGCAGGCGGAGGGGGTGAGGGTCTGCCCAGCTCCAGAGGGGGACACAAGAGGGACAAGGGGACTCACGGGCATGTGCCAGGCTGAGCGCCCAGAGCCGCAGGTAGGACGCAGTGTTGGAGATGCAGCCCAGGCAGTACTCAATAGTGTGGATCGCCTGGTGCATGAAGATGTCAGAGAAGTCCAAGTGCTGCAGTGATGGAAGGGACATGGGACATTAGCTGGGAGCACAGACACTCCCACCACCCAAGCCCACCTGGGTGCCCCTCACCTTGGCATCATGACCGTGTCCCCCACTCTCCACATCCTCCTTGGTGGCATTGACAGAGTTCCCAGCCTCCTGCCCCTCCAGCAGCGGCTCCTGCTCCCCCGTGGCCACCGGCTGCATCGGGACAGCACCAGCACTGAGACCCCTCCTGCGCCTCTTCACTAAGCCACCCACAGCCCTCCAGCCTTACCATCTTCGGGGCACGCTGCCAGCACCACAGGTACAGGGGTGTCCCCAGGAGCAGGACAGGCACCGACGCCAGCGCCAGCACCACAAGTACCATCTGCACCGGCACCTGCAGCACAGGGACATCATTCTGGGGTCCCCTATGGGCTACCCGAGATGCGAATGGCCCCACTCATGACACCAGCAGCTCCCCACTCTCCCACCCCGGGTATTGGGTGGGTGGCCCCCATGGTGGTGGGGTGGTACCTGCCCCTGGTAGAGCGGGAGGTTCTCGGCATTGGAGGTGAATAGGAACATGTCGATGAAGTGGATGAGGATGCTGGGGGCAGCCAGGGAGTCAGCAGCGCTGAACTTGATCCACTTGTAGAAGATGAGGAAGACTAGGTAGCCAAAAAGAGCCAGGAGGAAAATCATCTCTGGGAGGAACTCCAGGACCAGCCGGTGCCGCTGCTTGAAGTGCCTGGGCAGGGGGACATCAGCCACGCTCAGCCTGCCCCTCCACACCCTTGCAGATCCTCAGTGCCCACTAAAGTGTAGGAGTACAGGACTCCAGTCGCCCACCCCATCCCACCAGGTGAGTCCAATCTCGATCCCCTTGGCATGACAAGAGCCAGTGGGAGCAGTCCGAGGACTCACAGGTGGTTGAAGACCCCCAACATGACACCAAAGCCCATGTGCACGATGCCCAGCACCACTGACATCTTCATCTTGAAGGAGTTAAGGAAGTTGAGATGGTTGGTGGCCAAGCTCCAAATCTGTGGTGGACAAGGTGGGTGAGACTCTGCGCCACCCCTAAGAGGGTCCCACCTCATTGTCACCCCCATGGGACACTTACTGGGTCAATCCCGAATGGATACGGCCCTCGAAAGACACCAGTCACGTTGGGGTCCAAGGTGAGGTAGGGGTGAGTGGCAAGGTAGGCAGAGCTGGGGGCAGAGTGAAGGGTATCAGTGCCAGCAGGGACCTGGGGACCTGGGCATGGGGCACAGGGGTGGGATCCCACCTCCAGGAGGAGTGGTTGGCCATGGTGGCCACGCTCCAGGCAGAGGGGAAGATGACAGTGGCTTTGCTGAAACACTCGTTGTAGATGAAGCCGGTGTAGATGGAGAAGGCACCCATGAGCAGGATGAGGTAACGCCCCTCAAAGAATGTCAGCCAGATCTGGTGGGGCAAATATGGCTCCCATGTCCCACACTACTTCCCCTGTCTCATGCCGTCCCACACCCACACCACCAGCCCTGACCCACCCTGTGTCACCAACCCTATCTCATGCTTCCAACCCCATCCCATGTCCTCAGCCTTGCCCCACACCTTCAATCCCATCCCATGCTTCCAAGCCCATCCCACATCCTCAATCCCATGCTACGTCCCAAACCATGTCCTGCACCTTCAACCCCATTCCATATCCCCAGATTCATCCCGTATTTCCAAGCCCATCCCACCCCTCCATCCCACTCCCACCTCGTTGGTGCCCTGCCGCAGGCGGGGGCTGTCCTCATACAGCACCATCCAGAGCGCGAAGAGGAACATGAGCAACCCGTGCCCCACGTCCCCAAACATGATGGCAAAGATGAAAGGGAAGGTGATGATGGCGTAGGGCGCTGTGGGACACACAGATTGCATCACATAGCGTGTCCCCTCCAGCCCCAGGCTGTGGCCAGAGTCTGAGGGGCCTTACCAGGGTTCACCTCCTGGTAACTGGCCACGCCATAGGCGTCCACGATGCTCTGGAAGCCAGCAGTGAACTTGTTGGTGCGGATGAGGGTAGGGGGGTTCTCTGAAGTGGGGACACGCTGCACGAAGCACTCCACGCTGGAGCCACTCTGGTACTGTGGGGACAGAACCCGGAGCCTGATCCTGGCATCCACCTTCCTGGCATGTGCCCCACCATGGTGAGGGAACATAAGGACACTGAGCAACCCCTGGCACGAGGACATGGAGACACCAAGCAGCCCCAGCACAAGGATGTTGGGATAGCAGCCAACTGCTGGCATGAGGGCACACGGACTCCGAGCAACCCTTGGCATGAGCATGTGGGAACACCAAGCAGCTTATGCACAAGGACATGGGGACACCAAGCAGCTCTGGCATGAGGATACTGAGCAACCCCAGTGCAAGGACATGGGGACACTGAGACAACTCACCGATCCCTGGCGCAGGGCCTCCTGCACTTGGGTGAGGTCCCGCACGGGGCACCAGACCTCAGCAATGAGGCACTTCTCAGTGACGTCGAAGCTGCACTGGTTGAGGATGAGGTAGATGGCCTTCATCTTCTGCACTTGCACACGCCAGGTGGGCAGCGCCAGCGCCACCTTGTCCAGAACCTGAGCCAGGTACTGCTCCGTCTCCTCCAGCACCTGCGGGCACCTGGGTCAGGGATGTAGGTCCCAGCATGGCTCCCAGGTATCCCCATGGCACCCAGCTCACCATGCTGAGATCGTGGATCTGGCTGTGCAGCCCAGTGATGGTTTCCTCCCGGCTGGCCTCACTCTCCGGGTATGGATACACCTGGCAGTGAAAGCTGGGACAGATGGACACTGCCATGTCAGGGGGGTGCCAGGGCTTCCCAGCCCAGCCCCATGGGGGCACCCAGAGTGGGTGTTAGTAAATAAACCTGCATGTCACATGGCCACCCACCAGTCTGAGATCTTGCGGATCTTCTGCCCGATCTGCTCACCCCAATAGGAGATGAGGAAGATGACCCAGGTGATGGTTTCTCCCTGGGAACAGCACAGCCCGTGTCACGCTGGTGTCCCATTCCCCCAGATCTGCCAGACCCCCTGGTGCCCCCTCACCGTGGCCGGGTCCTCCATGGGCTCTGGCATCTCCACAAAGGAGGCCACCAGGTACCCGCGGCAGGCACGCCACAGCAGCCGCTCGAAGGCTGTCACTCGCCACGGGTGGATGACACCAGCCATGAAGCTGCAGAGACACAGCAAGGGTGTTGGGATGGGCAAGCTGCCTCACAGCCACGCCACTGCCCCATAGGTCATCTCCAACCCTTACCCCACAGCTGCCCAGCTGCCCCACGGCCACCTCACTGCCCCACATCTCCAACCCTTACCCCACAGCTTCCCAGATGCCTCACAGCCACCCCACTGTCCGACAGTTCCCTTCCACTCCCCACCCCTCACCCCAGCCCCTCTCACTTGATCTTGCGCTCGAGGTGCTGGTGCAGGGAGGGCTCAAGGATGGGCTCATGATCCGAGAGCGCCCGTGGCCGTGGTGGAGAGCCCAGGGGGGCCTGTGGTGATGCAGAGCAGAGGGATGAGTCCAGAGGGAAACTGAGGCACAAAGCAGCACCCCTCGGACGGCAGGGCCCCCCAGACCCACCGGCAGGCTGGTGAAGCGCTGTCCCTCGCACAGCACATGCAGGTACTGCCGCAGGTCCCGCAGGCGTCCACGCAGGGACGTGTGATTCCGGCTGACCTCCCGCAGCTCCTGCGCCAGCTGCTCCGACTGCTCCTGCACCCGCAGCGCTTCCCGTGCCAGCGGTGCCCGTGGGTTCTCGGGGCACGGCCCCAGCACCCGCCCCGCACACCGCAGCTCCTGCTGCAGGAAGGCTGGAGGGGGACAAGGTCAGACTGGAGGGCTAAGGGGGGATCCCCCTGAGAAGCCCCCCCAGTCAGCCCCGCGCCCCCCAAGCACTCACTGAAGGTTTTCTCCATCTCCTCACAGCGCCGCACCTCGCCCACAAAGCGCCGCTGGAAGGGGCTCACTTTGGGGTTCAGCTGTGGGGGGGGACAATCACAGCATGGCCCCACAGATTGGGGGGTCCAGCATCCCGGGCTGACAGGCAGCCCAGACACCCCAAAACACATTCCTAAATTGCCTGCACCCCCACCCAGCCTTGACCAACTACCCGGTTCCCTAAGCACTCCAAACCATCCCTCCTGTATCCCAATAAGTACCCCAAAACACCCCCNTCGTGGATCTGGCTGTGCAGCCCAGTGATGGTTTCCTCCCGGCTGGCCTCACTCTCCGGGTATGGATACACCTGGCAGTGAAAGCTGGGACAGATGGACACTGCCATGTCAGGGGGGTGCCAGGGCTTCCCAGCCCAGCCCCATGGGGGCACCCAGAGTGGGTGTTAGTAAATAAACCTGCATGTCACATGGCCACCCACCAGTCTGAGATCTTGCGGATCTTCTGCCCGATCTGCTCACCCCAATAGGAGATGAGGAAGATGACCCAGGTGATGGTTTCTCCCTGGGAACAGCACAGCCCGTGTCACGCTGGTGTCCCATTCCCCCAGATCTGCCAGACCCCCTGGTGCCCCCTCACCGTGGCCGGGTCCTCCATGGGCTCTGGCATCTCCACAAAGGAGGCCACCAGGTACCCGCGGCAGGCACGCCACAGCAGCCGCTCGAAGGCTGTCACTCGCCACGGGTGGATGACACCAGCCATGAAGCTGCAGAGACACAGCAAGGGTGTTGGGATGGGCAAGCTGCCTCACAGCCACGCCACTGCCCCATAGGTCATCTCCAACCCTTACCCCACAGCTGCCCAGCTGCCCCACGGCCACCTCACTGCCCCACATCTCCAACCCCTACCCCACAGCTTCCCAGCTGCCCCACAGCCACCTCACTGCCCCACATCTCCAACCCTTACCCCACAGCTTCCCAGATGCCTCACAGCCACCCCACTGTCCGACAGTTCCCTTCCACTCCCCACCCCTCACCCCAGCCCCTCTCACTTGATCTTGCGCTCGAGGTGCTGGTGCAGGGAGGGCTCAAGGATGGGCTCATGATCCGAGAGCGCCCGTGGCCGTGGTGGAGAGCCCAGGGGGGCCTGTGGTGATGCAGAGCAGAGGGATGAGTCCAGAGGGAAACTGAGGCACAAAGCAGCACCCCTCGGACGGCAGGGCCCCCCAGACCCACCGGCAGGCTGGTGAAGCGCTGTCCCTCGCACAGCACATGCAGGTACTGCCGCAGGTCCCGCAGGCGCCCACGCAGGGACGTGTGATTCCGGCTGACCTCCCGCAGCTCCTGCGCCAGCTGCTCCGACTGCTCCTGCACCCGCAGCGCTTCCCGTGCCAGCGGTGCCCGTGGGTTCTCGGGGCACGGCCCCAGCACCCGCCCCGCACACCGCAGCTCCTGCTGCAGGAAGGCTGGAGGGGGACAAGGTCAGACTGGAGGGCTAAGGGGGGATCCCCCTGAGAAGCCCCCCCAGTCAGCCCCGCGCCCCCCAAGCACTCACTGAAGGTTTTCTCCATCTCCTCACAGCGCCGCACCTCGCCCACAAAGCGCCGCTGGAAGGGGCTCACTTTGGGGTTCAGCTGTGGGGGGGGACAATCACAGCATGGCCCCACAGATTGGGGGGTCCAGCATCCCGGGCTGACAGGCAGCCCAGACACCCCAAAACACATTCCTAAATTGCCTGCACCCCCACCCAGCCTTGACCAACTACCCGGTTCCCTAAGCACTCCAAACCATCCCTCCTGTATCCCAATAAGTACCCCAAAACACCCCCCACCCAACACTCTGTATGCCAACCCCCCCCGGACCAACTCCTTGNGGGATGGGACAGAAGGGAACAGGAGAGAATGGGATGGGAAGGGGGGTCTGAGGGACACGGGGGTGAGCGCTGGGCAGGGGGACAGCGGGCAGGGCGGTCACGGTGGGACCGGAGAGGAACGCGGCTCTCCCTCAGCCCCGGGTAGGCCAAACAGTGCCCGGCCCCACAGACTAGTCCGGCCCCACAGACTAGTCCGGCCCCCGCC
>WBMV01000454.1:54418-72332 GCA_013396655.1 Campylorhamphus procurvoides
GGAGGGCGGGGGGGGGAGGTGGTCCAGCATCGCTCATTGGGCGGAGCTGTGCCAGCACGGTGCGGCGATTGGCTGAAAGGGAGGGGGGCGTGTCCGAAGGGCAGGCGGAAGCGGAAGCAGTGGAGGAGTGGCACGTAGTTCGCGTGGGGGCGCGCAGCTTACCGGGCCTCTGGGCGCCGCCCGGGCCTCTGGGATTGCCCGGGCCTCCGGGGCCTGCCGACCAGTTCCCGCAGCAATGCGAACCGCAGGTGCCGGAAGGTCTCGAACCTGGAGCGGCCCAGCCTGCTTTGAGCCGCTACGGAGCTCGGCACCGGGCACAGCCCTGGCGGAACTCAGAGCGGGGATCGGGGCTCCAAGGACATGGAGCGCGGGGCGGGGGATCAGCCCTGGGTGGCTTCAGCGCTGGTCCCGAGCCCTGAGCCCCGGCACAGCCCCTGGAGGTGGGAGGGGGGCACCGGGGCGGGAGTACCGGGCACCGTCCCCCTTTCCTTGTGTTTCCTTATCAAACTCTTTATCTCAACACCGTGGTCAGGTTCTCCCCCCCGCCCCATCCTCCCAGGGGAATCCTTTAAGGATTCAGCCACGGCATCCCATAGCCCAGCAGAGATGGGAATCCCTTTTCCAAGCACAACCTGGCCCCCAGGCTGGAGCAGCATGGGCCAGAGGAAACTGGGATCATAGAGCAGAAGAAATCGGGATCACGGAGCAGGAGAAACTGAGATCATGGTAAAGATTGGCATTATCCCAGCTCAAGAATTTGGGATCAGGGTATTGCTGTGGAGCCTGTCAGAGCAGAGTCCTCAGTGGGGGGGACAGGGGGGTGACCCCTGTGCTGTGGTGGGACCAGCGGAGATGGAGCCCCAGAGAACTTGAGGAGGGGATGTGGGACTGAGATGAAAGAAGATGTGGGGGACAAGGGACTTTCTGAGGTGAGCAGGGGTGCAGCGTCATGGAAGGAAGCACACAGGATGTGGAGAAACACCTTCATTTTCTGGGCACCAGGACCAGCAGGGAAGGCATGGGCAGGGAGGATCCTTGGAACAGGACACAGGAACCCTCAGAGCAGGGTGCAGTCATCCTTACGCGCCACCTTGGAAGTGGCCTGGACAATCCCAAATTTCTTCTGGCTGTAGGGAGGGTAGCGCGGGGCATTGAGGGTCTCCCGACCCATCCCACGCTTCAGGCAGCCACGGCAGTGGGAGAAGGTATCAAAGCTGAACTTCCCATGGTACATTCCCAGGCCGCTGTTCCCTGGAATACATAGCACAGGACCCCTGGGGGTGGCTGGATCTGGCCATCGTTTGGGTCAAGAACCCAAAATTAATCTCCCAGCTCCATAAAAATAGCATCCCATCTTTATCCAGCAGCTTTCCAAGCCATGGATAAGCTTCCCTGGCTTGTCACTCCAACAGGACCATTGAGGTAACTTAGTGCACACCCAAATGGATGTCTGGAGAGGCAATATCAGACTGGAAAGTGGAAAGATTCCCAAAAACCATCTCATCAGTAGATTTCATCATTTCAAGTAACACTTCTGGCAACCAGAAGGGCATCGCTCATGAGGTGGTGGCAGCAGCAAGATGCTCCCACTGGATAAGCTTCCCTACCACAGAAATACCCTCCAAAATATGTCCCATCCATGCTGGATCCAGACCTGCTGCTGGAAAGACTCTGGGAGTGGAGAGGGACAATGGTCAGGGTGGCTTTGGCAAGGTGGGACTCATCTCCAAAGATCAATGTTGAGAGGCAGAAGCTGGCTAGCCAAGAACAAGCACAGGGAAGCCAGTAGGCTGGCAAAAAATAAGACAATCCCCCTGTGTGTTCATAACAGATGTGATAAAATTTCATGGGTCAGTCTTCCTGATAAAACACTAACCTTGGTCAGGGCAAAGGGCTGGGTTTGGTACTTTGCACATCACCCTGAGATAAAGAGAGGTCACTGATGGCTCCTGGCCAGCTGAGCAGGATTCAGGTGATTTTCATGGTAGTGGAGATCATCCCATTAAAAGTGGGTGTCCCCATCATGGAATCCCAGAATGGTTTGGGTTGGAAGGGACATTAAAGATTTTCCATAGGCAGGGACTCCTTCCACCAGTCTGTGTTGTTCCAAGCCCAAATTCCCTATGTTTTAAGCAGGACATTTGCATGAACACAGGGAACACAGAGGCTGGGATAGGAAATCTGGAGAGAAAGAACCTCAGGGTGCTCCACAGGTGTTCAGCAAAGCCCAAGAGCCCAAGGTGAAGCAAATGGCTCCTGGAGCACAATTTCCCTATGGAGCTGAGAGTTCCCCTGGAGACCCTTCCTGACCACAGGTGGGATCACACATGGCTCCTGGTGGCCAGGACTGGGGACTTTGGACATACCAATCCCTCCGAAGGGCAGCGAGGTCAGCGTCACATGCATCAGGGTGTCGTTGCCACAGAAGCCACCACTGCTCGTCCGCTCCAGGACCTGGTTCACCACCTGGGAGGGGACAGAGAAGGTGGGACATGGGTGTCCCATCTCACTCACACCTCCAACTGCAATCCATCCCTCCTAACCAGGGCTGTGTGCTCTAAGGAAAACATTTGGAGCACAATCACAGCAGGATACACCTGCCAAGGAGCACAGGGTAGGTGTAGTCCAGGCTTAGCTCTACCTTGTCATCGGAGGAGAAGACATAGATGGCCAAAGGCCGCTCATGGCTGTTGATGAAGTCAATGGCTTCATCCATGTTGGCCACAATGATGATGGGCAGGATGGGCCCAAAGATCTCCTCCTGCATGATGGGATCCGAGGGCTGCACCTCCACCAAGACAGTGGGAGCTGTGGAGAAGAAACCAGATGGCATCAGCCTCAGGCAGAGATTGGAGATGATACCTTGGACCTGCCCCCCAAGACCCACTTCCATTATGAGAGGACATCCCACCAGGCAGTCAAGTCCCATAGAAACCTTCTCCAAACCTCAGATCTGCTCCATGCACAGATGAAGACGTGCATGAAGCCCAAGCCCTCACCAATGTAGCGCTCGGCCTCATCCGTCTGTCCCCCGATGGCCACGCGCCCACTGCACAGCAGCGCCCGGACGCGCCGGAACTGCTTGTCCCCCACAATGCGGCCAAAATCTGGGGATTCCTGGGGGTTAGGGCCATAAAACTCAGTGATGGCCTCTTGCAGAGCAGGGAGCAGCTTCTCCTGCATCTCCAGGGTGCACAGCAGGTAGTCAGGTGCAATGCAGGTCTGCCCCGCGTTGAAGAAGCGGCCCCAGACCACGCGCCGAGCCACGTTGACCACGTCGCAGGTGTCAGACACATAGCAGGGGTTCTTGCCCCCCAGCTCCAGCGTCACCGGTGTCAGGTGCTTGGCAGCGGCCGTCATCACAATCCGCCCCACTGAGGAGCTGCCTGTGGGCATGGAAAACATGGGTGATGGTGATAAACCCACCAGCCATCGCCCAGCTCGGGGATGTGGCACTCTGGGGTCACAGCAAATACACTGAATCCCACCAGACCTCAGACACACATTCCAGATGCTCCAACACATCCTGGCACCACATCCCCAAACCAATGCCTGCCTTCTTAGCAGGAGTGTCTGGAGGGAATCCCTCTTCCCCCTCACACCAAAGCCAGGCAGAGCTCTGCTCTGTTTCATGGGATTACCTGTGTAGAAGATGTAGTCAAACTTGTTCTCCAGCAGCCTGGTGGTCTCCTGCACACCGCCAGTCACCACGGCAAAGCAGTCCTGCAGGAAAACAGAACAGGTCCCCTCCTGTCACCATCTGTCCCCACCAGCAGCATCCCAGGATGCTGGGACACTGGCTGGGCATGGAGGAAGGAGGTTGGGCAGCACAGGGCACCGCGGATGGTGTGTGGGTGGGCACAGGGTACAGCTCCAAGTGTGCAGGGGTGAGAACACCCCAACCACAAGACAGGGATGGGGAGAGCATCTCACCTTGTCCAAATAGTGGGGCAGCGCTTCTGCCACAAGTCTCTCAGTGTTCTTGGCTATCTCTGAGGGTTTGATAATGACACAGTTCCCTAAGGGGGAATTAACAGGATGTTGGAGCAGTGACATGTGACAGTCAGCCCTCCTGAGCACAAGGGCCCTTCCCCAGTGCTTGTCACTGCCCGGATCCTCCAGGCCAGGGGACTGGAAGGTTGGGCTCACCAGCAGCAATCGCCCCAATGAGTGGCCCCAGGATGAGGTAGATGGGGTAGTTCCAGGGTGCCATGATGAGCACCACTCCATACGGCTCCTTGCGGATGAAGGCGGAATCCAACCGGGTCGCCTGCGGGACACCCACCGCAACAGGTCCCATCCTGCACCGCCGCCCCACTTGGCTCTACCTCCCATCCTCTCCCTCCACTTCCCTCTCACCAGAGGCCTGTCCACCTGCTTGTCCTTCATCCACTGGGACAGGTTATTCAGAGTCTCGTGGAGCTCATTCTTGCACAGGAGCAACTCAGATAATTCAACTTCAAAGGGTGGCTGGGGACACCAAGGACCTGACATGTCAGCTCAGCATGTCCTGCAGTACAGGAAAGCTCTTATCCTGACACTCCGTATTGTTTTCCCAGGATCTGGGGACTGAAGCCCTGGAGCCTCCACATCCCATGGTGAATGAGCACAACCCCCCAAGGGTGCTGAGCACCCTCTGTGTCTGTGGCATAAGATTTTTAAGCACTGACTCCTTAAAAACAGAAAAAACTATGCAGATCCCATTGATCCAGAAAGCAGGAAGGATGGGGAGGATGTCCAAAGGGACTAGGATGGAGAACAGCAGACAATGAGTGCTGTGTGGTGGCGAGGCTCCAGCTGCAGAGCCACAGGGTGCAGCCACAGAGCCCAGGCTTGGAATGCTGCAGCCTGGGCAAGCCCTTGGGGAGGGAAGGGGGTGACACTGGGTGGGAAGCTCAGGGCAGGGAGCAGGGATGAACCTGCCCAGGAAAGAGGGAAACAGAGGTTGGTAGGAGCGGGAATGGCTATTGATGGCAGAGGGCTTCCCACAGCTCCCTCTGACTGTATCAGGGAAGAGACAAGCTCTAGAGGAGGGGGGCTGGGACATGCTTCACCTCAGTCTCCCAAGCCCAGAGGCTGCAAGCCCGGGACAGAGTCCATGTGAGGCCAGAAGACCCAGAGGGAGGAGGAGAGTGCCCTCAGCTGGCCTGTGGCAGCCCCTTGGCTCCTCCAGCCACGGGGTCCCCTGAGTTCCCAGCCCCTTTCACCTTGCCCATGTCCGCAGCAGTGGCCTCCAGGATCTCCTGCTTCTTCTCATCGAGGAAGTGTACCAGGGCCTCCAGCTGGGCCATACGGTATTCCCTGGGCCATGTCTTCCTCGAGAGCCAGGATGCCCGCAGGTGGCTCACCAGCCCTGCATAGGGGTTCCCACTGTAGGGATGGGAGTGTCAGAGGGACCCCAGCCCCATCCCTGCTCCTCTGAGCTCCACATCACCCTATCCTGTTATCCAGCTGCCGCTCCAGGGAGAGGATAGAGCACCAGGACTCCTCCTGCCTCCCCTCTGTCTCACCACTCCTACCTCGTTTCATCACCATCCATGCTCCCCTTCCTGCTATCTCCCTCAGAGCCTCTCCCAGCCTCGCTCCCGGCAGGCTGCGGGAAGACGCTGTCAGTCTCCATGGTCTCAAGGGAGCAGCACAGGGATAGTTGCGCAGGAGCTGCCAACTGCAGCTTCCCCCTTCCCTGGGGGTGTCAGGAGAAGGACGGTTGCCAGCTTCCTGCCCTACCCCTTGGTTGCCTGCCCTGATGCACGTCACTGCTGGCTGCCCTCCAGCTGAACCCTTTCGAACACATAATGTCCCCCCAGATCCACCCCGTGGCTCCTCCCAGCGCCTCCCAAACTGGAGGACAGAGGCACGAGGAGAGGCAGGAGAGAGCTCAGTGCAAAGTCTTTACTATAAGCAGCGTTACACAGAGGCAAGAGCAACAGTGAGGGGAGAGAGAGGATCATCCCAAAGGAAAGGTTCATGTGATAGGAGAGGGGGCTGACAGGACTGTTTCTTCACCAGGAAGAGAAGTTTAGGGTGAGAAAAAGAGGGTTTGGGCCATTTCAGCTGTGTCCTGGAAAATGGTCTGGAGCAGAGGCCACAAAGGTGCAGGAGGGGGCGTCCATCCCAGCCATCCAACAAGCTCCAGCGAGTCAAAGGACATGGTGAGGATCAGGGGACCACGAGGAGGTGGCAGTGGGAGACAGTCCCAGTTCTCCACATCGACTCTGTGCATGGAGACCCTCAGAGCAGGGTGCAGGTGCTCCTGCGCTTGACCTCGAAGGTGGCCGTGACGAGCCCCAGTTTCTGCTGGGTGTAGGGTGGGTAGCGTGGGGCATTGAGGGTCTCCAGCCCCATGTTCCGGTGCAGGCAGCCCCGGTGGTGGGAGAAGGTGTCAAAGGTGAACTTCCCATGGTATTTTCCCAGGCCACTGTTCCCTGAAATACACAGGACAGGTCCATGCTCAGGATGGGACTCTGCTCCTGATGACACCCACTCTGAGCATCAACACGAGGAAAAAACCCACAGCCTTTTCTCTGATGAGTAACAGACATGGTGGAGGAATTTCATCCTCCCCAGTGCCTCTTCCAGGTCTCTGGATATGCAGTTCAGCCAATCCTGCTGCAGCTCAGCAATTTGGAGGCCTCAGCACCTCATTTTTACCCACCTCCATTTATCTACACAAGCTTTGTTGTGTCTACAAGCCTTGATTTCCCTCCGTGATGCTCCACTGTATCCTCCCACAGTTGGAGCTTGTTCCATCTTCTTCCTGAAGCTCTTAAAATCAGAAACCACATTGGCAACACCAGTTCTCCCAATTCCTGTGGCTGGTTTAACTGGAGGTTGAGTCCGGTGACTTCCCGTCTCACCCTGATGACTTCAGCCCATTCACCTGCTCTAAAGTGGCTTTACCTGATAATTGGAGGGGTTTGGTCTGAATCATTCCCAATTAAGATAAGTTACAGAATGGGAAGTACCAAAAATTGTTCGCTGAGCCACAGGCAGGTGAGGAATTAATTGTCAAGGTGTTAAATTATGTTTGACTCAGCTGCCACCTTTAACAGAGCAGCTGAGCAGGGGCAGCACCAAAGGGAGGGATTTATCCCAGAAATATTTTGGGGAGAGACCAGGAGATTGGGAATTATTCTGGGGAACAACACTCCTGTATTCCTGTATCCCTGGACTAAGCTGCAGCAAAGTCCCAGGGCGGAGCGACCTCACTTCTCACCTGAGAAAACAAAAATTGCACCAATCTGGAGAATAACTTCCTCTTTTCTGAGGAGGATCTCCAAGGTGTACCATAAGAGGTTCTCCATGTATTTATGAGTGTTTTTTTCCTACTGTGCTTAAAAGGTGGAATGAAGTTGGCCAGGACTGGGGACTTGGGACATACCCATCCCTCCAAAGGGCAGCGAGGCCAGAGTCGCATGCATCAGGGTGTCGTTGCCACAGAAGCCACCACTGCTCGTCCGCTCCAGGACCTGGTTCACCACCTGGGAGGGAACGGAGAAGGTGGATGATGGTCTTGCCCTTGGCAAATGTCACCCAGTTCATCCACTGGATGTTCCCATAGTGTCTGGGCTCTAAAGACCCTTCAAAGCGCATCCTGGGGGTTGTCAGGGTGGTGCCCTATTTTCCTCTCCACTTTTTCTGCTCCATGCACACACCTTGCTGTCACAGGAGAAGGCATAGATGACCAACGGCTCCGGACGCGCGTTGATGAAGTCAATGGCTTCATCCATGTTGGCCACGACAACGATGGGCAGGATGGGCCCAAAGATCTCCTCCTGCATGGCAGGGTCTGAGGGCTTCACGTCTGCCAGGACTGTGGGAGCTGCAGAAGAGAAAACCAATGGCATCAGCCACATGCAGAGATTGGAGATAACACATTGGTCCTCCTGCCAAGACCCATCTCTAACCATCCAATTCCCACAGAAACCTTCCCTGAAACTTTCCCTGAAACCTCATTTACCTTCTAGAGCCTCCCCTCTGGATGTGAGGCCCTCTCCAAACCCCAGATCTGCTCCATGCACAGATGAAGACACACATGAAGCCCAAGCCCTCACCAATGTAGCGCTCGGCCTCATCCGTCTGTCCCCCGATGGCCACGCGCCCACTGCACAGCAGCGCCCGGACGCGCCGGAACTGCTTGTCCCCCACAATGCGGCCAAAATCTGGGGATTCCTGGGGGTTGGAACCAAAAAACTCAGTGATGGCCTCGCGCAGGGCGGGCATGAGCTTCTCCTGCATCTCCAGGGTGCACAGCAGGTAGTCAGGTGCGATGCAGGTCTGCCCCGCGTTGAAGAAGCGGCCCCAGACCACGCGCCGAGCCACATTGACCACGTCGCAGGTGTCAGACACATAGCAGGGGTTCTTGCCCCCCAGCTCCAGCGTCACCGGTGTCAGGTGCTTGGCAGCGGCACCGGTGTCAGGTGCTTGGCAGCGGCCGTCATCACAATCCGCCCCACTGAGGAGCTGCCTGTGGGCATGGAAAACATGGGTGATGGTGATAAACCCACCAGCCATCACCCAGCTCGGGAATGTGGCACTCTGGGGCCACAGCAAATACACTGAATCCCACCAGACCTCAGACACACATTCCAGATGCTCCAACACATCCTGGCACCACATCCCCAAACCAATGCCTGCCTTCTTAGCAGGAGTGTCTGGAGGGAATCCCTCTTCCCCCTCACACCAATGCCAGGCAGAGCTCTGCTCTGTTTCATGGAATTACCTGTGAAGAAGATGTAGTCAAACTTGTTCTCCAGCAGCCTGGTGGTCTCCTGCACACCGCCAGTCACCACGGCATAGCAGTCCTGCAAGGGAACAGGTCCCCTCCTGTCACCATCTGTCCCCACCAGCAGCATCCCAGGATGCTGGGACACTGGCTGGGCATGGAGGAAGGAGGTTCAGCACATGGAAGATATGTGGGGATGGTGGGTGTGAGGCTGGGGTGAGAGCACCATAGCCTAAGAACAGGACAAGGACAAGAAGAGCTTCTCACATTGTCCAGGTAACAGCTCAGCATTTCAGCAAGGAGTCTCTCAGTGTTCTTGGCTATCTCCGAGGGTTTGATGATGACACAGTTCCCTAGGGGAAGATCAACAGGACATCAGCACAGTGACACAGTGACAGCAAGCCCTCCTGGGGACAAGACCCCTGGGGAGACCTCTACACTGCCTGGATCCTCCGGGCCAGGGGACTGGAAGGTTGGGCTCACCGGCAGCAATGGCCCCAATGAGGGGCACCAGGACAAGGTGGATAGGGTAGTTCCAGGGTGCAATGATGAGCACCACCCCATACGGCTCCTTGCGGATGAAGGCAGAGTCCAGCTGCATCACCTGAGAGAAGGTCCATGATATCAACACTGCCCTCCTTACCAGCAATCCCCTTCCCCACATTCCCTTTTCCTGGAGCTTCCCTCTTACCAGATTCTTGTCCACGTGCTCGTCCTTCATCCAGGTGGACAGGTTGTTGAGGGTATTGTTGAGCTCATTTTTGCAGAGGAGGATCTCAGTGAAGTAAGCCTCAAAGGATGGCTGGGGACAGACACCATGAAATGTCAGCCCAGTGCCAGCCCTGTCACCCCAACACTGACCCCAGCATGGACCCGGCAGCTCCAACATGGACCCTGTCACCAACCCCATCACCCTAACACAGACCCCATCATGCCAATGCCACCCCAACACTGATCCCATCACCCCAACACTGATCCCAATCATGGACTATGTCATGTCAACACAGACCCCATCACCAACCCAGCCACCCCAACACCAACCCCATCACCCCAACACGGACGCCGCCAACCCAGGAAGCATCTCCCCTCTCTTTCAAGCATAAAGAGAAGGAGAAGCTCTTAAGCAGAAGTTGCCATTATGCCCTATAGCTCAGCACTGTGAACCAGCAACAGAGCCCCAAGCCAAGGGGACACAGAGCAATATCAGTGAAACTCCAGAAGAGCTGTTCCTGGTGCCAGAGACAGGTCCACATTGCTACCCTGGGATGGAACAGTGCTCCTACATGCTGACCACTTGGATACTCAAGCTAGAAGAAGAGCCCTGAGCTCTCTCCCACTGCTCATGGACAAAAAATTAACTTAATACCTTGATTAAAGGGAAACAGAAAGAACCACAGGTTAATTAAACTGCTCATGATGAAGAAGTGGGTCCTCTCCATAGCTGTGGAGCACAGATTAGGATCATCCTTGCAGAAGAACTGTGAAGACACCAGGGAAAACCCAACAGGCTCAGAAGAGCCCCTTTATGACTGTGGAGAGCCAGAGGAGCAAAGCTCATGTGCTGTGACACCGTATTTTGGACTCNGACAGACACCATGAAATGTCAGCCCAGTGCCAGCTCTGTCACCCCAACACTGACCCCAGCATGGACACGGCAGCTCCAACATGGACCCTGTCACCAACCCCATCACCCTAACACAGACCCCATCATGCCAATGCCACCCCAACACTGATCCCATCACCCCAACACTGATCCCATCATGGACTATGTCATGTCAACACAGACCCCATCACCAACCCAGCCACCCCAACACCAACCCCATCACCCCAACACGGACCCCGCCAACCCAGGAAGCATCTCCCCTCTCTTTCAAGCATAAAGAGAAGGAGAAGCTCTTAAGCAGAAGTTGCCATTATGCCCTATAGCTCAGCACTGTGAACCAGCAACAGAGCCCCAAGCCAAGGGGACACAGAGCAATATCAGTGAAACTCCAGAAGAGCTGTTCCTGGTGCCAGAGACAGGTCCACATTGCTACCCTGGGATGGAACAGTGCTCCTACATGCTGACCACTTGGATACTCAAGCTAGAAGAAGAGCCCTGAGCTCTCTCCCACTGCTCATGGACAAAAAATTAACTTAATACCTTGATTAAAGGGAAACAGAAAGAACCACAGGTTAATTAAACTGCTCATGATGAAGAAGTGGGTCCTCTCCATAGCTGTGGAGCACAGATTAGGATCATCCTTGCAGAAGAACTGTGAAGACACCAGGGAAAACCCAACAGGCTCAGAAGAGCCCCTTTATGACTGTGGAGAGCCAGAGGAGCAAAGCTCATGTGCTGTGACACCGTATTTTGGACTCCTCCAATCCAAAAATATCCCTGAATTGGAGCCTTCCTTCCATCTCCACACTGCTTTGGGGGTGGGAATGCTGGTTGCTGAATCCCACAATCTTCCACCACCAAGCAACCTTCAGGTCTCCAGAGCACTGCTGCCAGGAGGCATGGAGGACCCTCCCGGATGTGAAGGCTCAGCAGGATGTGGGGTAATCCAGTGAAGCAACGGGCTCATTCTTGATCTGGGATGATGGTTGCATCACCAAGATGGGCAAGATGATGGACCATTAAAGGTTTTGATGGGGTATGAAGGTTACGAGATGGAGCATTAAGTCTGAGGTCATCTGAGGGTTGCTGATCATCGGCACCGGAGAAAAATCATTGGCACTGGAGGTGAGGCACCACCTCAGGTACGTAAGAGCAGGTGAAGTGTCCATCTAACTATGAGGGCCTGGCTGCATAACAAGCTCATTACTGGACAACCAGAAATAATTAGGCATAATTAGGAGAGGTGATGGACATACTCGGAGCCCTGATGCCTATCAAGGCCTGGCTGAAGGAGAATGACTCGCCTCCAACAAACAAGGCAATCAGGAGCCTTGGGAGATGGCAGGATGTGGAACAACATGGCTGAGGACACAGGCTGTTGCACTGATGCCAGACAAAGAGGTGAGGATCATATCACAGAACCCTGGAATGGTCTGGGTTTGAAAGCACCTTAAAGCTCATCCAGTGCCACTGCCTGCCATGGGCAGGGACATCTTCCACTAGACCAGGTTGCTCCAAGCCCTGTCCAACCTGGCCTTGAACACTTCCAAAGATGATGAGCTGAGACCACTAGAATTATCCATGGTGGGGATGTTTCCACTTCGACAGTGGGATCTGGGACCTCCCAGCATGCCGCAATACCCTGAGCCACATCCAGGTTCCTGCCCATGCCACCATGCCAGTGAAACCAGTCCCTGCGAGGCCCTGGGAGGAATGTGCACTGCCAGCACCTTGCGTAATGCCAGTAATCCCGGGTGTGCCAGACTGGCCAGGAGCACCTCAGGATGTCATCTTCTGTGGAGCTCACATGGACCCAGAGGGACTGGATGCACAGAGGGTGAAACATTCCCACCTTGCATCAGTCAAGGGGCCCTTTGTTCAATTTCAGGGCACCAGGGGTGGGATCAGCAGTCCCTTTGCTATCCCTGGATCTGTGGGGACCCAGCACCTATGGATGAGCCACACCAGCCCTGGAGCACACTGACAGGGACACAGGATCCTGGCGAGGGGACACCCCCATGCCCAGACCCCCAGGAGGATGCAACAGCCAGACAAAGAGGCATGAAGGACCCAAAGACATGATGCCAGTAGCTCCAAAACGTCAGCCCCTTTCTCACCTTGCCCATGTCCAAATCAGTGGCCTCCAGGATCTCCTGCTTCTTCTCATCCAGAAAGCGCCCCAGAGCCTCCAGCTGGGCCGTGCGGTATTCCATGGGCCGTGTCTTCCCGGAGAGCCAGGATGCCCGCAGGTGGCTCACCAGCCCTGCATAGGGGTTCCCACTGTGGGGACGGGGGTGTCAGAGGGACCCCAGCGCCATCTCAGCTCCATATCACCCCAGATCCACATCATCCCATCCCAGCATCAAACGGGAGCCCCAGATTCCCTAGAGACAGGGCAGGGCGTACGCACACCTGTCTTTCCCTTGCTGCCAGGAGCAGCCCAATATGGCACTGTTCTCGGCAGATCCCATCCCCTCCCTTGGGCCATGCTGGGATGTGGTGGCCCACAGATCCCAGACTTGTCCCCCCCACCAATCCGGGGTCCCCATTGCCCTAGCACTGCCACAGCCACCCGGCCCACTCCCCTGTCTCCCTCCTGCCCCCAATCCCTTGTTCTCACCACATAGTGCTGCAGATCATCGGCACCGGTCCCTTCCCGATCCCGCTGCCTCCACTGCACCCAGCAGCTTTCCCAAGATCTTTTCCGGGATCATTGCCGGTGATGCTGCACTTGTTGTAACCCACAGACTGCTGCCCGGGGGGCTCAAGGGTCTGCTGCATACCAAGCTGTTGGAAGGAGCTGCCGGTCTCCATGGAGAGTGTGGTGGCCCTGGGGAGAGTCACGAGATGGATTATGCTAGAATGGGAGCGCAGGAGATGCCAGCTCGATCCCAAGAGGAGTCACCCGCGGCACCTTTGAAGGGCGGTTTGGTGCTCGGAGCTGTCCTGGTTTGGGGTGACTCAGCCAGGTGCGACTGCCTGAGGCCCCAGGAGATGCCTGGGATTCCCGAGATGACTGCCAGCCTCTGGACACTGACCTGCCAAGGCTGCTATCCTGATGTGGGGTCACCCATGGGGACCTCAGGGACAAAGCACTCCCAAATCTGGGGGCCAGAGCTGCAGCCCCACATCTATCCCCTCATCCCTCTCCATGCCCAAGGGGTCCACACACCATCGAGGGAGTCCCCCAATGCCCCACAGCCCCCACCTGCATGGGGGATGTCCCACACAAGGGGTGCTGGTTTTGGGGACCCCGCAGTGCCTACCTGGAAAGCTGTGTGGAGGCTGGAGGAGCACAAGGCCAGGTGGGTGCTGCTGAGGCTCGGTGGCCCCTAAATGCTGTGGGGCCAGTGACTGGGCCCCATGGCCAGGGGCGGGCAGGATTGGGCCCCGCCTCCATGGGGCTGGCAGTGGGGACAAGATCTGGGATGGGACAGGATGGAATGGGACCTCCCCCGTGGGATAGTGGCACTGGGAAACTCCCACAGCCACCAAACCACCACCATTGGGACCCCACAGAAACCCCTCACCTTGCTTCCAGGACCACTCTGATCCACTGAGACCCCACAGACAGTCCTCATCCTGCTCCCAGGATCACCCTGACCCAAGGGTCCCATAGACACCCCTTATCCTGCTTCCCAAGGGTTCCATGACCAATAGACACACATCATCCTGCCCCCAGGATCATAGTGACTCATGGGGGCGTGGGGGGTCCTCGGGATGGGTGCTGCCCCTGCCCCACTGCCATGACCCTTCTGGGGCTGTTCCCCACATATCCCCCTCATCTTGCAGGAATCAGCACCCTCCTAAGAATCCCCCGCTACCGGCTGGGCCAGATCCTGCCCTGGAGATGTCACCCCTTCCGCCCTGCCCAGCAGTCCCCCCACCCTGCCCTGGGGCACCCCACCGTGCCGCGCACCCTGGCACCCTCCTGGCCCTGCTCTGAGGTGACACCAGGGCAGGCACAGTGCCCCATACCCCCAGACTGGGGTGTCCCGCCCGCCCAGGCACCCTGGCACATCCCCCGGGCCACGAAGGGGAAGCGAGAGCAGCTGGGCACAGCACCCAGTGCCAAGGGGCATCCCGAGGAGGCAGCACCCAGCCCGGGTCCTGGTCGGAGCGCTGGGGAGGCTGCAGGGGCACAGGGGNGCCGTGGAGGCTGGGGGTGCTGGGCCCTGGGGGGCAGTTCTAGGGGTGCAAAGCTGGGTGCAAGGGTGCTGGGTGCACAAGTGCTGGGTGCAGGGTGTAGAGATGCAGAGCACGTGGGTGCGGAGTGCAGGACACGGGTTCAAATCATGGGTGCAGGATTGGGGTCGCTGGGCGCACGGGTTAGAGGTGCAAGGACTGCAGATACAAGTCATATGTGCAGGTCTGGGGTGAATCTCTCAGGTGCAAAGCACGTGGACTGGGGGTGCTGGGCTCAGGGGTGCAGAGTCTGGAACGCAGAGGTGCAAAACACATGGGTACAAGATCCATGGGGTGCCAACAGGTTCCCCCCCCATCCTGACACCATCCAGGGTCCTCCCGGAAGCAGTGATGGAGAAGGACCCAGACTGCTGCCAGGATGGGGCCAAGACGACACCAGGTGCCGGGCTGGGCGCTGAGGGGACAGATACGCAGGTGAGGCCGCAGGGGACATCTGGGGTGGCAGGCCTGTGCTGGCTGTCCCCAAGATCTGACAGCTGGGGTCATCTTCAGCTGGACGATTTTGTGGGTGCTCACCCTGACTACAATGAGGAGGAGGAGGAGCAGAAGTACTTCCGCCGCAAGCGCCTTGGCGTCATCAAGAATGTGGTAGCTGCCAGCCTGGCCGGCACCCTCACCTACGGTGTCTACCTGGGTATGGGCACCTCCCAGGTCCCCCAAAACAATCTGGGGTGCTCAGGGCATGTGATGACCACCCCTGGACACTCCCAGGCCTGCTGCAGATGCAGCTGATCCTTCACTATGACGAAACCTACCGGGAGGTGAAGTACAGCAACATCCAGCTGGAGGACATCGACCACAAGGTGCTGATGGGCATCAACGTCACGCCCGTGGCAGCGCTGCTCTACACACCCATCCTCATCAGGTATGGCCCTGCTGTGCTCCCAGCTGGCACGGTGCACTGGCATGGCCGCTCATGCTTCCTGCTCCTCACCCCGGCAGGTTTTTCGGCACCAAATGGGCCATGTTCCTGGCTGTTGGCATCTACGCCCTCTTCGTCTCCAGCAACTACTGGGAGCGCTACTACACACTGGTGCCCTCTGCAGTGGCCATCGGGATGGTCATTGTGCCCCTCTGGGCCTCCATGGGCAACTACATCACGCGGTAGGCATCGGGGGGGAGGGCAGGGGGTGCAGAGGGGTGCCAGCTGACCCACTGTGCCATGCAGGATGGCCCAGAAGTACTACGAGTACGTTAACTACAAGGAGGAGCAGGAGAAGGAGCGGGTGCCACGGGATGCCTGCAATGCCTACATTATCGTCTTCCAGACTGTCTTCTACTCCTGCTTCCATGTGAGCACCAGGCAGGTGGGTGGGATAGGTGGGGGGCCACACCAGCAGCGCTGAGCCTCCCCCTCCTACATCTTGTAGTTGAGCTTTGTCTGCGCTCAGATGCCCATGGTCTTCTTCCTCAACAATTACCTCTACCAACTCAACCATACGCTCTTCGCAGTGAAACACTGTGGTAAGGGCACGGGCACAGGGTGGCACTGGGAGCTCCCTGGTTGGGATTACCTGCAGCATGTGCCCCCCTGGCAGGGACCCTGAGCCACGGTACACTGCCTGGCTTCAACAAAACAGTGCTGCAGAGCCTCCCCCGTAGTGTCAACCTCATCATCGTGGAGAGCGCGTTGATGGCTGCCGCCTTCCTCGCCATGCTGGTGGTGAGTGCCAGGGCAGGAGGGGACAGGGGTGGGCTGAACGAGTGTGGTGCCTCACCTTTGGGTGCTCCACAGGTGCTGGTGCTGTGCGGTGCTGCTTACCGGCCCATGGAGGAGATAGACCTGCGCAGCATCGGTTGGGGGAACATCTTCCAGCTGCCCTTCAAGCACATGCGGGACTATCGCCTGCAGCACCTCTTGCCATTGTTCATCTACAGTGGCTTTGAAGTGCTCTTTGTCTGCACTGGATTCTCCCTGGTAGGATCTGGGATGGGGTGGGAGGTGAGGGAACAGGGGCAGATGACACTGAGCCTGTGCTTGCTGCAGAACTACGGCGTGTGCGCCCTGGGGCTGGAGAAGTTGGCGTATCTCCTCATGGCCTATGGTTTCTCTGCCTCGGCGTGCTCCAGCCTGGCCCTGAGCATGCTGCGCCTGTGCCGGCACATCCCGCTCCTGGCTGGAGCCATCATCCATGCTGGACTCCTGGTGATGCTCTTCTGCTGGGCACCAGAGCCCCGGCACATGGCACAGGCACCGCTACTCTACATCATCGCTGCGCTCTGGGGCATGGGCAGTGCCCTCAACAAGACTGGAATCAGCAGTGAGTGGTGGGATAAAAACCAGAACAGCCTCAGTGGTCCCCAAAATGTCTCCGTTATCCCCAAAGCATCATCAGCGGTCACATAAACAGCTTTGGCTGGCCCCAAAACCCCCAACTTCTCCATGCATCCTCTCCCCACATCCCCTGCATTTCAACCTTGTGCTCCCACTCCTTGGATCCGCGGGACAGACCTGCTGCCACTGTCCCCCACACCAAGGGGACATGGCACGGGAAGGGGACGCTGACTCCAGTCTCTGCCACAGTCCTCCTGGGAATGTTGTACAAGAACAAGGAGCGCCAAGACTTCATCTTCACCATCTACCACTGGTGGCAGGCCCTGGCCATCTTTGCCGTCTACCTGTGGTCAGGACTGCCCATGAAGGTGAGTCCCAGGTGTGCCCCGACCCGCTTCGGGACATTCCAGGCTTTTTGGATCCCAAAATTCGCTGTGCCACAGGCCAAGCTGTCCATCCTGCTGCTGACGCTGGTGGTGGCGGTGGGGACATACCTGTGGATGGAGCGGAAGCTGGCACGGCACGTGGAGTACCGGCTGCCCCGGCTGCCGCGCCCGCGCCACAAATCCTGTGGGTACCGCTACCTGGAGGAGGACAACTCGGATGAGACCGGCTCTGAGGGCGGCAGTGACCGGGAGGACAATGGCGAGAGCCCAGCTGGGGCTGTCCCTGAGGATGAGCTGCCCAAGGAGGATGGGGAGCAGCTGGGATAGGGACAGCCCGGCCCCTGCCCTGCTCCCAGTGCAGAGCGGGGCCACAGCCCTCCCTGGGGATGCCCAACCCCACCCCCCACAGTGGGCCCAAAATCCCCTCAGGCCAGGCTTGCAGCCCCACCCCTCCCCCCGCATTAAGTAGCCCACAGCCTCTCCCCATGGCCAATGGACCCCCAGATTGGCCCACAGTCCCCCAGGTAAGGTCCATTGCCCCCCAGATTGTGGTGCAGCCCCCACCGTGGGTCAGGCCCACAGCCCCCCCTGCGGGTCAACAGGCCCCCAGATCGACCTGCAGCCCCCCAGGGAGGCACACAGACCCCCAAATCGTGGTACAGCCCCCCATGCCAGGCCCACAGCCCCCTAATTTGGGGTGCAGCCCCAAATTAGGTAGA
>WBMV01000454.1:93343-112352 GCA_013396655.1 Campylorhamphus procurvoides
TCCCGCACCGGCCCCGCCGCCGCCGCCGCCGCTCGCCCGCCCGCCGCCCCGCGCAGGTGAGACCCGCGGCACCGGGATGCGCCGCTCCGGGGCGTACCGGAGGGTCGGGGGGGCAGCGGGAGGCGCCGCTCCCCGGGAACGCGGTGGGGGGGGGCACCGGGAGGGGGGCCCGCCCCGGGGATACCGGGTGGGGGGTCTGCACCGAGCACCGGGCGCGATACCCGGGGGGGCGGTGGGCGCGGAGGAAAGTTTGGTAGGGGGGTGAGGAGCACTCCCGGGGGGCCTGAACCCCCTCTTCGCCCAGCGGCAGGAGCTCTGCTGTCACTCCGTGTCCCTCGGGGCTGCTTTCAGAAAGGACGGGGCGGGCGAGTGGCGGTGACTTTCTGGGGACACCCCGGGGACACCCCAGGGACAGTCTGGGGACACCCTGGGGACACTTCCCCTGGGGTGCCAAGCGCTGAAGGGTTCCCCACGGCAGTCCTGGATGCTCCCAGCACTGTCAAGACACAGTGGGCAAGCCGAGTCCGGGGGGGCTTGGTGGGACGCATCACCCAACCCACTTTGTACCCCCATTTTTTAGCAACTGGGCAAACTGGAGTTATTGCGAAGAGTTTTGGGGGTGCCGTGCCCTTGGCCCCCCTCATCCCAGTGCCAGGAGGACACTCGTGGGTGGGTGTTCGGCTGGGGGAACTCTTACCCTCACCCCAAAAACCTGGGGGTCCCCTAGGACTAATTTCCCAGCTTTTCCTTTTATAAATCTCCAGCTCCTGGAATCAGGAGATTGGGGTGCCTTGAAAGAGGGTGGCAAGCACAGAAGACCCAGAAAAGCCTGTTTGGTGCCGGCACAGCTCCCCACAGAGTATTCTACAGCTATTGTGTGGTTTTGCAGCACTGTCTGGAGATTTTGGGGTACAAGGGGCCACCTCCTAAGAAGGGATCAGGATTCTGTCGGCGCCGTGCGCAGGGGAGGCCTATTTATAGCCAAAAATGTCTGTGGAGTGTCAGCACGTGTGTGTGTCACCGGCTTGGGTGACATGGGACAGTCCTGGCATGGCCAGCATGTGGCCCTGGGGAAGCCCAAATTCTCCCGGCGGGTGAGAACGTGGCTGGAGAGCCCTGGTCAGAGCAGGGCACTGGGGCCGGAGGAGCCATGCCGTGCCATGCCATGCCATGTCCAACCACCCCATGCTGTGCCTGCAGCCATGCCAAGCAGGACCATCTGCTCCCAGCCCTGGCCCTGTGCCTGGCAGGCAGGAGGCTGTTGGGGGGCTGGAGGGATGACCCCCAGCTCCTGCCCCTTCCCAGCCAGAGTGTGGCTGCCCGTGGGCACGGTGGAGGTACCAAATCCAAGAGTTTTGCCGAAGCAGAGTGATGGGAACAGGCCAGGCTGTGGGTGGCAGTGATGGGGCAGCCTTTTGGTGGGTTTTGAGTGTTTTGGGGGATCCTGATGAGTTCTTGTGCACCAGGAATGGGTTTTCCGGCAGCATGCTGAGGTGGCACAAGATGAGCCAGGGAATGGGTTTGAGGGTACCACGGGTGCCAGGCACCACCCGCTGCCCTGGCCGCCCTCGGGGTGTGTGGGGACATCACCTGTGCCCGGTGGGGGGACTGTGGCGATGGCACAGTGCCAGCCCCTCGCCGGGAAGTGCTGATTCACCGTGCCTAGCCGCTGGCCGGGGAAGGCGACGCTGCCCGGGCTGCGGCTGCAGGATGCTGGCGATGAGGCCGGGAGCGCCGGCATTCCCAGCTTTCCGCACGCTGAGCAGGAGGAATGTCAATTCCCGAGTGGCGGGTGCTGGTGGCGGCGTGGCTGTGCCAGGGAGGGATGCTTGGAAGGCGCCGGTGCGGCGGAGGGAGATTTAAAGGGTGGGTGAGCACCCGCGCTCAGAACGCTCCCGTGGGCCTGCTGTGGCTCCCCTTGGCGTCATCTCCTCCTCCTCCTCCTTCTCCTCCTTTTTCTCCTCCCTGGATGCTTGTGGCCGTGGCCCTGCTGTCATGTTGTCAGGGACACAGTCAGGAGCGAGGTGTCCCACAGAGACCTAACACAGCTCAGCACGCCCATCCCGCTGACAGTCTCTGAAGTTTTAGGGAGAAAATACCCAAATTTGGGCTCCCACAGGGGGGCTGCAGGCCTGGCTCTGGTGCCCTCCTGCCTGCTCCTGTGCCTGCTGTGTGTGTCCCATGGCCTGGCTCACATGTGCACACTCTGGCATGTTCCTGCATACCCTTGGTTATGTGTGCACACTCTTGCATGCTCTGGCATATTCTTGCATGTCCTTGCTCTCAAGTGGATGCTCTGACGTGCTCTGGCACTTTTTCACATGTCTTTGCTGACATGTACATGCTCTGGCATGCTCCCACCTGCCTTTCCTGGCATATGCACACTCTGGCATGTTCCTGCATGTCCTTGCTCACACCTGCACACTCTCACATGCCCTGGCATGTTTCTACATGTCCTGGCTCACATGTGCACACCCCACCATGCTTCTAAGTGTCCTTGCTCACTCTTGCACACTCTGGCACGGTCCTGCACATCCCTGCTCCCATATACACACTCTGTCACACTTCTACAAGCCCTTCCTCACACAGACACATTCTGGTGTGCTCCCGCGTGCCCTTGCTGCCACATCCACGTTCCTGCACTGTCCTCCATGTCCTTGCACACTGCCAGTGCCACCAGCCCCGAGCCAAGCCCTGCCTGCACTGCCCCGATTAGGGTGCAGAGTTGGGGTGTGGTCCAGCCCAGCCACCCTGATAACACCACCCGGGGGACCCAGGGGGTGCCCGGGGGGTTCCAGGGATTTAGGGGTGTCACAGCTCATGGGGACACCAGCAGTTTGGGGCACACAGAGTTCATCCCAGCACCCCCAGCTGGGGGCTCCGTGAAGGTCTGGGTTGCTGTGGGGTTCCTGGGTGTGCTGCTGGCTGTGGGAAGCTCCTACTCGTCTCCTTGCACCCCTCAGGGGCCTCAGCAGCCACTGACAGCTGTTCAGAAGCATTTTTAGATACCAGCCATGTCCTATCTGTGTCTCAAATGTCCCCGGGGGTGAGTGGCCCCCCCACTGCTGGCAGCTGTCACCCACTTTCTGCCACCAGTGCCAGCAAAGCCCCTCTGTTGTTGAAAGGTTGGGATGGGGGTAAGCAGCACCCTCTTCCCTGGAGACACACAAGGATTGGGGGATACCTCTGGGGACCTGGGTTGGGGTTCTAGAAAGGCAGGAGGGACCTTGGTGGGGATGCAGGACCATAAATAGCCATCAGCATGGCTCAGCATGGCTCGGCACGGGGGGTCCTGGAGCATGCAGCACCCAGGTGCCCCCCCAGCACCTGGGTGGGGTGAGTCTAAATCCCTCTGAGCAGCTTATCCTACAGCTCTGAGCCACAAATCCCCACGTGCCGCAGGGCTGGCGAGCCACCACGGCTGCACTGATTCCCACGGTCCCACTGTCCCCAGGGGCCTCTCGCCGGTAGCCGACGGCCACTGGGCCAGGGGACACTGGGACCATGACCTCGGCCAACGACTATGAGCAGCTGGAGCTGCAGCAGCAGTACAGCCGCATCAATGTCCGCTGGGACGCATCCGACGATGAGCTGGACAATGACAACAGCTCGGCGCGGCTCTTCGAGCGCTCCCGCATCAAAGCCCTGGCAGGTGGGTGCTCGGTCCCCTCAGCCTCCCAGGGATGTCCCCACTGTTGGTGACCCGGTGCCCACTGTCCTTGCAGACGAGCGGGAGGCCGTGCAGAAGAAAACCTTCACCAAGTGGGTGAACTCGCACCTGGCTCGTGTCACCTGCCGCATCTCAGACCTCTACATGGACCTCCGGGACGGGCGTGTGCTCATCAAGCTGCTGGAGGTGCTGTCAGGAGAGCTTCTGGTAGGAATCCCATCCAACTGGAGACCTTGGGACCCATGCCATGCCAAGTCATGCCATGCCATGTCATCTCAGCTGTCTCACCAAGGCACTGACCTTGGTGTTGGCCAAGGGTTGGCGTGGCAGCATGGGCATGGGGGTGTCCCTGGGCAGGGTTTGGGGTACTCAGAGGGGAGGGTGCTGAGCTCTCTTGTGCCCCAGCCCAAGCCCACCAAGGGCCGGATGCGGATCCACTGCCTGGAGAATGTGGACAAGGCACTGCAGTTCCTGAAGGAGCAGCGGGTGCACCTGGAGAACATGGGTTCCCACGACATCGTGGATGGCAACCACCGCCTTGTCCTTGGCCTCATCTGGACCATCATCCTCCGCTTCCAGGTGGGGACAGGTGGCTTGGGGCACCCCTGAGCTCTTCATCTCATTCCCAAGTGGGAGTCATCATCCTCCATGGAGCTCCTGTTTCAGCCATGGGATGTCCTTCTGCCCCCAGATCCAGGACATCATTGTGGAGACGCAGGAGGGTCGGGAGACGCGTTCTGCCAGGGATGCGCTGCTGCTCTGGTGCCAGATGAAGACAGCGGGGTAGGCAATGGGACCCTCACACTGCTACACCAGGGTCTGGGAGTGTCTGGAGGGTGACAGTGACACCCTGTTCCTCTCACAGGTACCCCCATGTGAATGTCACCAACTTCACCTCGAGCTGGAAGGACGGGCTGGCTTTCAATGCCCTCATCCACAGGCACAGGTAGGCGGCGCAGCAGTGGGCACTGGGGTGGTGGTGGCACTGAATGATGTCCCATGGGTGTGTCACTGCTGTTCCACACCTTCCATCCCCAGGCCTGAGCTGGTTGACTTCCAAAACTTGACCAAATCCAATGCCCGGCACAACCTGGAGCACGCGTTCAGCGTGGCAGAGCGGCACTTGGGCATCACCCCACTCCTTGACCCTGAAGGTGAGGCTGTGCTGCCAACCCTCCTGCCTCAGTTTCTGCTGGGACATTCCCAGGCTCTGCAGAATACAGAGAGGTTCCCAATCCATGGAAGGGAAGGAGGGTATGGGTGGTCACAGAGAAGACGTCATGAGGCCAAGGTGGCCTGTGGGGTGGGTGGAGGTTGAGTCAGGAGTGACACCTCTTGCTTGTGCCGGGCAGATGTGTTCACGGAGAACCCCGATGAGAAGTCCATCATCACCTATGTGGTGGCCTTCTACCACTACTTCTCCAAAATGAAGGTGCTGGAAGTGGAGGGAAGGCGCCTTGGCAAGGTAAGGGTTGGCATTGAGGTGGTTGGGTGGGTTCTGTTGGGGTTCCATCCCCCCACGCTCACCCTCAGTGCCACTGCAGGTCATTGAGCACGCCAAGGAGACGGAGCGGATGATCGAGGGCTATGGGGGGCTGGCGTCTGACCTGCTCACCTGGATCGAGCAGACCATCGCCTCTCTCAACAGCCGCAGCTTTGCCAACTCACTGGCTGGGGTACAGCACCAGCTGCAAGCCTTCAGCACCTACCGCACCGTGGAGAAGCCCCCCAAGTAAGAGTCCCCCACCCTCCCCCTGCTCACCTGGTGGTGTGGGGCACCTAAGGGTGGCCACTGAGCTCTCTCTGGGGCAGGTTTCAGGAGAAGGGCAACCTGGAGGTGCTGCTCTTCACCATCCAGTCACGGATGAGAGCCAACAACCAGCGTGTCTACACCCCACACGAGGGGCGTTTGGTCTCCGACATCAACCGGGTATGGGGTCCATCTCTTGGGGTAGTTGGGGTCTGTCTCCTGGGGTCAAGTCAGGTCCATCTCCTGGGGGCAAATTGGGTCTGTCATCTCCTGGGTCCATCTCTTAGGGATGGGTTGGGCCCATCTCCTGGGGGAAGTTGAATCCCTCTCATGGGGCAGATTGGGTCCATCCCAGAGGAGTTCAGGTCCTTGGAAAGATTGGGTCCATCTCCCAAGGCACTTCAGGGTGCTACCCCATCCGGTGCCTCTTTTCCCCAGGCCTGGGAGCAGCTGGAGAAAGCAGAGCACGAGCGGGAGCTGGCGCTGCGCAATGAGCTGATCCGTCAGGAGAAGCTGGAGCAGCTGGCACGACGCTTCGACCGCAAAGCAGCCATGAGGGAGGCCTGGCTGAGTGAGAACCAGCGCCTGGTGGCCCAGGTGAGGCAGGGGACCCCCACCCCAGGGACCCCCAACCCAGGGAGCCCTACCGGAGCCTCACCATGGGCTCTGTGCTGGGGCAGGACAACTTTGGGCAGGACCTGGCGGCCGTGGAGGCAGCCAAGAAGAAGCACGAGGCCATCGAGACAGACACGGCTGCCTACAGGGAGCGGGTGCAGGCCATCGAGGCAGTGGCCAGAGAGCTGGAGCTGGAGGGCTACCATGACATCCAGCGCATCAAGGGGCGCAAAGACAACATCCTGCGGCTCTGGGAGCAGCTCCTGGAGCTGCTGGCTGCCCGGCGCCAGCGCCTGGAGATGAACCTCACCCTGCAGCACCTCTTCCAGGAGATGCTCCATTGCATTGACTGGATGGATGAGGTCAAGGTGAGCTGCAGGTGTTGGCTGTCACCATAGGTGAGGTGTCCTGGTCCCACCAGATGTTGATGGGACTCCCCATGGGAGGGAGGTTAGATGTTGGGGTGCTGGTGCAAAGTTTTGGGTGGCAGTGGGTGGCAGCTGAGGCTCTCTTGCAGGTGCAACTGACATCTCCCGAATCTGGGAAGCACCTTCTGGAAGCAGAGGAGCTGCTGCAGACCCACCGACTGCTGGAGGCTGACATGGCCGTACAGGCAGAGAAGACTCGGGCCATCAGCGCTGCTGCCCTGCGCTTTGCTGATGCCGAGGGTAGGTGTGCCGGGACACCCCGGCATCCACGGCACGGCCAGAGGAAGGCAGGACACCGTGCTGATGGGTGCCCACCCTGATCCCTGTCCAGGCTACCGTCCCTGCGACCCCAAAGTCATCCGGGACCGCGTGAGCCACCTGGAGATGTGCCGGCGGGAGCTGCAGGTGCTGGCGGCGCGGAGGAGAGCCTTGCTGGAGCAATCCCGCTCCCTCTGGACCTGCCTGTGGGAGCTGGATGAGGCGGAGAGCTGGATCAAGGAGCAGGAGCAGCTCTACTCCTCCCTGGACTTCGGGAAGGACCTGCCGGGCGTGCTGCTGCTGCAGNCGGCGCTGCGGGCGCTGCTCGACGAGGCGGCCGCGCTGGCCGAGCGCCGCGGCCGCCAGCTGCGGGACGCCATGGACCTCTACACCGTCTTCGGCGAGAGCGACGCCTGCCACCTGTGGATGGGCTCCAAGGAGACCTGGCTGGGGCAGCTGGAGGTGCCGCAGGCGCTGGAGGACCTGGACGTGGCGCAGCGCAGGTAGGAGCCCCCCGCCGTGGCCGTGCCGTGCCCCGAGGTGTTGTCACCCTTTCTCAACCCGGCTGTCCCCGCAGGCTGGACGGGCTGGAGCAGGACATGGGCGCCGTGGCTTCCCAAATCGCTGCGGTCAACCAGGCAGCAGATGGGCTCCTGGCCAGCGGGCACCCCCGGAGCCCCCAGGTCCGGCAGTGCCGGGAGCAGCTCAACGAGAGGTACAGGTGTTGGTTGACGCGGGGGTGGGATGGTGGGTGACAACCAGCGGCGCGTCCCCCACCGTCCCCTGCCTCTGTCCCGCAGGTGGGACCGGTTCCAGAAGCTGGTGTCGGAGCGGCGGCGGGCAGTGGGCTCTGCGCTGCAGCTCCTTAACTACAACCTGGAGTCCGAGGAGACCCAGCAATGGCTGAGGAGCAAAGCCCGGGCTGTGGAGGCCACGGCCGAGCTGGGCCGTGACCTGGCTGGCGTCCTGGCCACCCAGCGCAAGCTCTACGGCATCGAGCGGGAGCTGGAGGTGGCCCAGGACCGCCTGGCTGCCCTGCGCTCCCAAGCTGAGCGCCTGGCCGAGCAGCGGCCCGAGTCAGCCCCAGCGGTGGCCCAGCGGCTGGCAATGGCCACATCTGCCTGGGACGAGCTGCAGGCGGCCCTGGGAGAGCGGGCAGCATCCCTGGGGGAGGCCGGGCAGCTCCGGCACTTCCTGCAAGACCTGGATGACTTCCAGGCATGGCTCTTTGGTGCCCAGAAAGCCGTGGCGGCCGCTGACGAGGTGCCAGCATCGTTGGCGGAGGCAGAGGAGATGCTGCAGCGGCACGAGGCGGCCCGGCGTGATGTTGAGGAGCACACGGGCGCCTTTGCTGCCTTGGTGGAGGCAGGAGAGCGGGTGCTGGCGGGACAGACGGACCCTGAGTACGAGGGGCTGCGGCAGCGCCTGGGTGGTGTAGAGGCTGGCTGGGCCGCCCTAGGCAGGATGGCAGAGGCTCGGCAGCGCTTCCTCACACAATGCCGCGACTTCCAGGAGTTCCTCCGCGACGTCAAGCAGGCAGAGATCCTACTCACCAACCAGGTGGGTGCCCAAGCAATGTCCTTTGGGGTTCCTTGGCTCGCCCAAAAAGGGGTAGCCCTGCACTGACCCCTCACTGTGCCCCCCAGGAGTACACGCTGTCCCACCTGGAGCTGCCCCCCACGCTGGAGGGCTCGGCTGCTGCCCTGCGCCGCTTCCAGGACTTCCGTGCCAACGTGGAAAGGAGCGCTGAGAAGGTCCCTGAGGCAGTGGCTGGTGGCAACAAGCTGGTGGCTGAGGGGAACATCTTTGCCGAGAAGATCTCTGAAAAGTGCCAGGCTCTCCAGGAGCGGTGAGTCCAGCTCAGGGCCAGCAGGTGGTGGGCAGTGGGGAGGCAGTGGGGCTGACGTGGCCCATCCATGGTCCCCTTCCAGGCATGGAGCTGTCATGGCCAAGGTGGAGGAGGCGGCTGGTTTGCTACAGGACAACCACGACCTGCAGACCTTCCTGCAGAGCTGCCGGGAGGTAGGAATATGGCATGGCCAGTGGCACCCCCAGGGGGTCCCTACCAGCTGAGTCCTGACACCCTTTCCCTGCAGTTTGAGGCTTGGGTGGAGGAGAAGATGCTCACAGCTCAGGATGTCTCCTATGGAGAAGCCCGTGGTCTCCACAGCAAGTGGCAGAAGCACCAGGCATTCATGGCTGAGCTGGCACCCAACCAAAGCTGGCTGGAGAAGATCGAGGCGGTAGGTGCTGGCCCTGTGACTGGAGAGGGGCAATGGAGCTGGGAAAGGGTCTAGAGCATGAGGAACGGCTGAGGGAACTGGGACTGGAGAAATGGACACTAAGGGTGGACCTTCTCACTCCCAACAACTCCCTGACAGGAGGGTGGAGCCAGGTGGGGGTCAGGTTCTGCTCCCAGGGGACAAGGGACAGAACAAGAGGAAACTGCTTCAAGCGGCACCAGTGGAGGTTCATATTGGATATGAGAAAATTCCTTCATGGAAAGGGCTGTCCAGCCCTGGCACAGGCTGCCCAGGGCAGTGGTGGAGCCCCCATCCCTGGAGGGATTTAAACACCATGTGGATGTGGCACTTGGGGACGTGGTGGCCTTGGCATCGCTGGGGGAACAGTTGGACTCTGTGGTCTTAGAGGTCTCTTCCAATCCTAATGATTCCATGATTCTGGAAGGCTGTCAGCCTGTAGTGTGGGTGGGATGTCCTTGTGCTGTGGTGGCCACCAGCCTCTCTGTTGTTGCTGCAGGAGGGGACAGAGCTGGCCACTCGCAAGCCACAGTACAGCGCGGTGGTGACACGGCGGCTGGAGGAGTTACGCCAGCGCTGGGACGGGCTGCGTGGCGCTGCCGAGGAGAAGGGCCGGCAGCTGTTTGAGGCCGAGCGCTCGGTGCTGTACGCCCAGAGCTATGCAGAGCTGGAGAGGTGGCTGGGGCGGGCGCAGGAGGAGCTGCGCGCTGCCGAGAAGGTCCAGGACCTCACCGCCACCAACCTGCTGCTGAAGAGGTTGACGGTGAGTGGTGGCACTTCACCTGTTCCTTTGGGAAGGAGCAGGGGGTCTGAGGTAATGGGGGTTTTTCCCAAATGGGGCTGGCGGTCTCCAGCTTGGTTCTGACCCCCAGCTCGTATGGATTTATCCTGCCAGAGATTGGAAGAGCAAGTGGGAACGTGGATGAAGGAGGTGGAGGAACTGGGGTGGCAGGGCACCCCTGGTGCTGGGGACATGCCTGATGCCGCTGGACAGGAGCAGATGCTCCGGCAGCGTGTCCTTGAGCTGCTGGAGCCACTGGAGAGGAAGAGAAAGGAGCTGGAGACTGCCAAGAACATGTACCAGCTGGGACGGGATCTGGAGGATGAGACAGTGAGTGTCCTCAGCACAGCAGGGTCCAGGGTGCAGGGGACACCCATGGGTGCTGCGGGGGGCTCAGTGGGTGCTCTTTCCCCCAGCTGTGGGTGCAGGAGCGGCTGTCCCTGGTGAGGTCGACGGACCACGGCACTGACCTCCCGAGTGTACAGCGCCTGACCAAGAGGAACGAGGTGAGTACGGACACCATGGCAACACCCACTGATCCCTTGGGATCACCCATCCCAAGGGTGACCCTCGTTGTGACCTCCCGCCCCCCGGCAGACACTGCAGAAGGAGCTGGCAGGCCATGCCCCTCGCCTGGGCGAGGTGCTGAGCCAGGGAGAGGCCGTGGGGAGCAGTGAGGATCCAGGCCCGGAGCTGGCGGCACAAGCACAGGAGCTGCGGGCGCTGTGGGAGACGCTGCAGGAGGAGGCGGCCGCGCGGCACCGGCGCTTGCAGGAGGCTGGAGAGGCCCAGCAGTACTACCTGGATGCCAGCGAGGCCGAGGCCTGGGTCAGCGAGCAGGAGCTCTTCATGGGACCTGAGGAGAAGCCAAAGGTGAGGAGTGGGTCTGTGTGGTGCCCCATGGCACGGTCTGTGTTGTGTCGTGTTCATACCATGCTGGGACATCCGACGTCAACCTAGGCCATGCCATGCTGTGCTATTGGATGTCATCCACATCTAACAGGACACAGTGTGGTGTGTCATACTTCTGTGTGCCATCCCCGTGCCATTACACACCATCCATGCCATGCCATTCCATGCCATGCCATGCTATGCCCCACTGAGCTCACCATTGCTCCCCACAGTATCAGATGGAGCCAGGATGTCCCTACAGGGCGGGCGCTGGGTCTGGACCCTGGTCCCTGTCCTCTGACCATGCCTGGTGCCGACGGGCACCTGTGTCTTCCGTGCCATAGGATGAGGAGAGTGGCCTGGTGATGCTGAAGAGACATGTCCAGCAGCTGCGCTCCATCGAGGACTATGGACAAACCATCAAGGAGCTGGCAGGGAGGGCACAGCAGATGCTCTCTGCCGGTCACCCTGAGGGGTAGGTACCACTGCCATGTGTCCCCTGTCCCTCAGGATAATCCCATGCCCTCATCCCATGCCCTCAGCACTGCGTGGGTGGGGGGTTTGCCTAGAGCTCTGAGAGTGTTGACTGCTCCAGTTGGGCAGGGAGGTGGTTGCAGAGGGATGTGGGGAGCAAAAAGCGGGTCCTTCACCCCCAAACCCCCCTGGTTGTCAACACGGATGGGTCGGGGGCATCTTTTCCTGGGTGAGAACTGGGTGTCTGTGTGCCGGGACCGCGCAGGGAGCAGATCATCCGGCTGCAGGGCCAGGTGGACAAGCACTACGCGGGGCTGAAGGAGGTGGCCGAGGAGCGCCGCCGGCGCCTGGAGAACATGTCCCACCTCTTCCAGCTGAAGCGAGAGGTGGAAGATCTGGAGCAGTGGATTGCCGAGCGTGATGTGGTCGCCTCCTCCCAGGAGATGGGGCAGGACCTGGACCATGTCACGGTGAGGGTCACAGGGTGAGTGTGGCGGTGCCAGCGGGTGGTTTGTGGGGGGCAACTTGACTCTTCTCTCCCCTCCCTGCAGCTCCTGCGGGAGAAGTTTCGGGAGTTTGCACGGGAGACGGGCAGCGTGGGGCAGGAACGCGTGGACCGGGTGAATCTGACCATTGAGGACCTCATCGACGCGGGGCATATCGAGGCAGCCACCATGGCCGAGTGGAAGGATGGGCTGAACGAGAGCTGGGCCGACCTGCTGGAGCTGATCGACACCCGCATGCAGCTCCTCGCCGCCTCCCATGACCTCCACAAGTACTTCTACGACGGTGCTGAGCTGCTGGCCCTCATCGCCACCCGGCGCCAGGAGCTGCCCCAGGATCTGGGTGAGGACGCCGGCACAGTGGAGGCTTTCCACCGCATGCACAGCGCCTTTGAGAGGGACCTCCAGCTGCTGGAGACACAGGTGAGGCACTGCAGATGCCAGCACTCAGCATTCCCCCTGGTCTAGTGGAAGATGTCCTATCCACAGTGGGAGGGTAAAGCTAGATGGTGTTTAAGGTGCCTTCCAACTTGAGCCGTTCCATGATTCTCTGTGCAGGTGCAGCAGTTTCGGGATACAGCGGCGCGCCTGCAGACCGCCTACGCTGGGGAGAAGGCAGCTGGAATCCAGGAGCAGGAGCAGGAGGTGGCCCGAGCGCTGCAGGAGCTGCTGGAGGCATGCAGCGGGCGCCGGGCGCGGCTTGTGGACACAGCTGACAAGCACCGCTTCTTCAGCATGGCACGGGATCTGCTCTCCTGGATGGAGAGCACTGTCCGGCAGATCGAGACACAGGAGAAACCCAGGTATGAAGGCGCCCAGTGGGCACCTGGGATGGGAACAGCATGGATGGCACCACCAACACCAGCGCCGCTCTGTCCCCAGGGATGTCTCCTCAGTGGAGCTGCTGATGAAGTACCACCAGGGAATTAGGGCTGAGGTGGAAGCTCGGAGCAAGAACTTCACCACCTGCATCGAGCTGGGCAAGAAGCTGCTGCAGCGCAAGCACCAGGACTCTCCAGAGGTGAGGGAATCAGGAATGGGTGGCAGTGAGGATGGTGTCACCAGGGCCACCCCTTGACAGCTTCCCCTTGCAGATCAAGGTGAAGCTGGTGGAGCTGGTGGATAAGAGGAAAGCCATGATGGAGATGTGGGAGCAGCGCTGGGAGCGGCTGCAGCTGCGTGAGTGTGCCGGGGGTGCCAGGGAGGGGCACGGCAGTGCTGGGAAGTGGCAGGGCAGGTGGTCCAGGAGCTGAGCACTGTCCATCTCTCTCCCAGTGCTGGAGGTTTGCCAGTTCTCCCGCGATGCCTCAGTGGCCGAGTCGTGGCTCATGGCACAGGAGCCCTACCTGGCCAGCAGTGACTATGGGCAGACAGTGGATGCGGTGGAGAAACTGCTGAAGCGACATGAGGCTTTTGAGAAGTCCTCAGCCACCTGGGAGGAGCGAATCGCTGCCCTCAGGAAGCTGACAACGGTGAGGAAGGCTCAGGATGAGGCTTCTACATGCCCTGCCTCAGTTTCCCGATCATCCCTTAACACTTTCCCCCCCTTCCTTGGCAGCTGGAGCTCCTGGGCGGGCGGTCGTTGCGTGAGGGGACAGCGTGGGATGGGACAACGCGCTCCAAAGCTCCCGACTACCACCTGGATCTGGATGGGGAGCTGGAGGCCAGGTAAGGGATGCCACCACCATCCCATGTGACTAGGGACACCATTTTCACATCCTTCTTCTAAAAGCATTAAGTTCTTTTAGCGTTAAGGGGCTTTTGAGCAATTTGCCTTTTCCAAGCAATAACTTGGTGCTCTTCAACAGCTTGAAGGTCAGGCCTCACCCTGACAGGGCTTTCATCCCTTGGTGGGGACAGGACAGCTGCAGCCAGCCCCAAATCCCTGCAGGATCACATCTGGGATGGGGGTGCTGAATGGCTTCTTAACTGTGCAGGTCCGAGGAGGAAGAAGATGAGGAGGAGAAGAAGAAGGATGTGAGCATACAGGACACTTCACTGCCCGCCACAGATGGACCAGAGCCGGTCAGTTCTTGAGTTTAGCTTTTACCTTCCCCGACATCCAAAACCGTCTCCCTGCATGTCCCACAGTTCCTGGCATCCCCCGTGACCACGTCGTGCTGACTTCTCCCTTCGTTCTCAACCCTCACCTTTTCCTTGCCTTGAGTTGAATAAATGCTAAATTACTCCAAAAAGGCTGGGTGGGTAGAGGGGTGCTGCAGGTCTCCTTTGCCCCAGCTCCTGGGGTGACCTGGGGGGTGGCACCCATGGGTGCATGTGCATGGCTGGGGTCAACTCAGCAGTCAGAGCTGGACCGTCTGCCCTGGAGGGGGCAGATCCTGGTCACCATGTCACCCCAAGGAACGTCACTGCTGTTTGGGGCATCATCACTTTGTGGGGCATTGTCACTCCAAGGGGCATTGTCACCCTGTGGGACATCGCCACCCCCGGGGCATTGTCGCCCCTGGGGGCATTGTCATCAAGTGGGACATCATCACCGTGTGAGACATCAGCACCCTACGAAGCATCGTCACCCCAAGAGACACCATCACTGTACAGGGCATGGTCACCCCATGGAGCACTGTCAACCTCTAGGGTACTGTCACCCCGTGGGACATTGTCACTCTACAAGGCATCAGCACTCTGTGGGGCATTGGCACCCCCCACAGCATTGTCACCCTGCAAGGCATCATCATCCACAGGGTATTGGCCCCCTCAGGACACTATCAGCCCCTGTGCCAGCCCCCTTGTGCCCACTGCCAGCCTCTCTGCTCCTCCTCTCTGCTCTGCCTATATGGGGACATGATGGCTTTCTGGTGGCTCTGCCTGCCTGGGGACAGGAACCCCTTCTGCCTGCTTTGGGACACGGGTGTCTGCTGGCTTCTGGGGGACAAGAATATTTTCCCCTACCTGGGGACAAGATCCTTGAGTACCTACACGGGGACAAAATCATTTGTGCCTGCTCAGGGACATGGGGATCTTCTGGCTCTTCAGGGACAGGGTGTTGCTCTGCCTGCTTGGGAATGCAACCACTTTCTTCTGCTTGGGGACAGGAGCCCCCGCTGCCTACTGCCAGCCTGCTCAGGGACATAGGCATCTTCTGGATCCTTGGGGACAAGATCACTTTCTCCTGACTGAGGCAGGATCCTTGAGAATCTCCTCAGGGACAGGATCATTTCTGCCTGCTGAGGGACACAGGCATCTGGGTACAGGGTCTTGCTCTGCCTGCTTGGGGACATGGCCATTTTGATCTGCTTGGGGGCAGGAGCTCCCTCTGCCTGCTCAGGGACATGGGCATCTTCTGGCTCTATGGGGACAGGGTCCTGCTCTGCCTTCTTGGGGACTTGGGAATCTTCTGGCTCCTTGGGGTCCTCTCTGCCTGCTCAGAAATATGGATACTTTTACCTGCCAGAGACAGGAGCCCCATCTGCTTGGGGACATGGGCATCTCCTTCTTTCTTGGGAACAAGATCACATGTGCCTGCCTGGGGACAAGACCCCTGAGTACCTACTTGGGACCAAGATCATTTCTGCCTCCTTGGGGACAAGATAATTTCTGCCTGCTTGGGGACATAAGCATCTCCTGGCTCCTTAGGGACAGGGACCCTGGCTGAGCCCCTCTCATGGCACACAGCTGGATGGGTGTCCCCTCTACTGGGCATCAGGGCACCCAACCAGACCTCCCACTGTCCCCAAAGCCCTGGGTTGGTGACAACACTAAGGGGACTCCCAGGACTGCTCACCTGGCTCAGCTCAACCTCATCACCCCAAATCTGGGGTGGCACCACTGGCACCAAGATCTGGGAGTTCCAGGGCTGGACCATACCCCAGCTACTCACCAAGATCCTCCTAGCAGCTGCCAGTTCATGCGTGCACTGGAGTTGGTGGCTTCACTGGCACCATGCTGAAGGCCCTTTCTGCTTGCTGGGGTCTTCCTAGTAGCCACAAGTTCCCACATACGGGAGCTGGTGAGGTCACTGTCACTGAGATCTGAGGATCCCAGAGTTAGACCACGTCCCAGCTGCTCACTGAGGTCCTCCCAGTAGCCACCAGTTCCTGAATATTCAAGCTGGTGGCGTCACTGACACTGCACTGAGTGTCACAGGGCTGGACCCTGTCCCAGATGCTCATTGGGGTCTTCGCAGTAGCCACCAGTTCCCACATACTGGAGCTGGTGAGGTCACTGTCACTGAGATCTGGGGATCCCAGAGTTGGACCATGTCCCAGCTGCTCACTGGGGTCCTCCCCAGTAGCCACCAGTTTCTGAATATTTGAGCTGGTGGGGTAACTGGCACTGCACTGAGTGTCACAGGGCTGGACCCTGTCCCAGATGCTCATTGGGGTCTTCCCAGCAGCCACCAGTTCCCACATACTGGAGCTGGCGAGGTCACTGTCACTGAGATCTGGGGATCCCAGAGTTGGACCATGTCCCAGCTGCTCACTGGGGTCCTCCCCAGTAGCCACCAGTTTCTGAATATTTGAGCTGGTGGGGTAACTGGCACTGCACTGAGTGTCACAGGGCTGGACCCTGTCCCAGATGCTCATTGGGGTCTTCCCAGTAGCCACCAGTTTCTGAATATTCGAGCTGGTGGCATCACTGACACTGCACTGAGTGTCACAGGGCTGGACCCTGTCCCAGATGCTCATTGGGGTCTTCCCAGTAGCCACCAGCTCCTACATACCAGAGCTGGTGGGTCATCAGTACAGAGACCTGGGGTTGACCCACCCCCAGGCCACCAGCTTGAGGACCATGACCCACTGGTGACAGTGACCCATGTGCACGATGCCACCAGGGAGGGGACAACACCTCCCCGCATGTCCTTTGGTGGCAGTGAGTGACACCGTGGCGTAACCATGCTGTTGCTTTGCAACAGCTGGCGCCAAGGACGGGTGGTGAGGAGCCAGTGTCACCAACCCCACGGCCACCGCGGGAAGAGCCAGAGGAGCCAGCCACGCTGCCAGCCCGCATCAGCAGTGTCCAGCTGGAGGGCTACCTGGGCCGCAAGCATGACCTGGAGGCAGCCACCAAGCGCGCGTCCAACCGGTAGGCATAGCGGCGGCGGTGCCCGCGGTGTCCCCGGGCAGGACAGTGACACCAGGGTGACCCAGTGCTGGCGCAGGTCGTGGAGCACACGGTACTGCGTCCTGCGGGGTGGCCAGCTCGCCTTCTTCAAGGACGCCAAGAGCCGCGCGCTGGGGCTGCCGTGCCAGGGTGAGGAGCCCCTGGGGCTGCGTGATGCCCGCTGCGAGGTCCCCGCTGGGTACAAGAAGAAGAAACATGTCTTCAAGCTCAGGTGAGGGCACGGCGTGGCACGGGGGGCACGGTGGGCATGCATGGCACTGGTGTATGTGCTCTGTCCCCAGGCTCAGCAATGGCAGCGAGTGGCTCTTCCATGGCAAGGATGAGGTGAGGGGAAAGCTGGGGGAACATGGGGTAGCTGGTGGTGCACTGGGGGACATGGGATGGCTAGGGGACAGCAGTGACCAGTGGTGCCCAGGGGACACAGGGATGGCCAGAGAGATCCAGAGGGACATGGAGTGGTTGGCTGTTCCCAGAGGACACAGGGGAACACCAGTGGTGCCCAGAGGACATGGTTGTGGCCAGCAGTGACCAGAGGGACATGGGGTGGCTGGTGGTGCCCAGGGGGACACCTGGGGGTAGTAGCAGTGCCCAGGAGACATGGGTGGCTACGGGGAACATGGGATAACCACGGGTGCTCAGGGGACACGGGGGTGGCAAGAAGTGCCATGAGGACACAATGGGGTGCTGGCAGTGCCTGGGGAAAGATGGGTGGCTGGGGAAGATATGGGGCAAATGGTATCACCCGGGGGCCACGGCAGTGGCCGGGAGGGTGCTGGGGGGCCAAGGCAGTGCCCCCTGAGTTCCCCTCATGCCCACAGGAGGAGCTGCAGGCCTGGCTGCAGGGGCTGAGTGCGGCCATCACCGAGTGCCAGGGCAGCTGGGGGAAGACGCAGAGCCTCCCCCTGTCCTTGCCCCCGGCCCCAGCCGAGACCCCTCTGCCCCGCAAGGACAAGGAGAAACGCTTCAGCTTCTTCCCAAAAAAGAAATAACCCCCCCTGGATGGTGGGATGGGGACACCCCACGTTACACCAGCGGGGCCACACATGTGTAAGGACACACATGTGCGGTACCTGTACAGGTGCCACCAGGTTTAGAGGGCATGGGAGGGGGTCACATGTGGGCAGGATGCCCTCCCGTGAGCACACATGTCTGTGTGCACAGGTGTATATATATATATATATATATATTTGTATTTATATATATACATACATTTACACGCTTCAGGCACACACCTGTGCGGAGGTGAGCACAGGTGCCCCCCAGGCGTGTGCCCCTTGTGCCCACACGTGTCCCTGCACGCACACGTCTGCACACGTGTGTCCCCGCATGCAGGTGCACCCCCGACCTCCCCTCCGCACGCACGGCACAGGTGTGCATGGACCCCCACCCAGCACCCATGTGGAGGGGTGCGTGGGTGCTCCCCAAAGCCATAACCCCCCCCTGCAGCAGATGGGTGCAGAGGGGGGATCCCCCCAGCCCCCGTGGGCACCAACCAAAGAGTGTCAGCCCATGGGGCCCCTCTCCAGTACCCCCCATCCCCTGACCTCCCCAGCTAGGGGGGGAACCCCCCTGCACCCCGTGGCCGGGCTGAGTCACCCCAGGGGGGGTGGGCGACCAGAGAGGAACTTTGGGTTCGGTTTGGGGTTTTTTTTCTAATAAAGATGTGAAAGTGAGCAGGGTGCAGTGCTGGGTGCCAGGGTGGCTTGGGGGACACCAAGGGACACAGAGGCCCCGCCAGTCCTGTGGTTCATGGGGTGCCCCTTCTTCCAGGTAGGTTGGGGGTCCCCAGGGTGCTCTTTCTGCCAGGTGGGTTGGAGGGGCCATAGGATGTCCATTTTCCTGCAGGCTGCAGGGCCATGGGGTGCCCCTTCTTCCAGGTAGTCTAATAGCCCATGGGATGCCCCTTCTCCTGGACAAGTTGAGTGTCCATGGGGTGCTCCTTCTTCCAGGAGGGCTGGGGGTGTCCATGGGGTGCCCCTTCTCCTGGGAAAGTTGGGGGTCTCCACGCTGCACATTCTCCCAAATAACCTGGGGAGTGATGGGGGTCCCTGTCTTCCAGGTAAGTTGAAGGTCCATGGGGTGCTTCTTCCCCTGGGGGTCCGTGGGGTGCTCCTTCCCCTGGAGGTCCGTGGGGTGTTCCTTCCCCTGGCGGTCCGCAGGACGCCCCTTCTCCCGGTCCCCCTCCCTAGCTGGCAGCGTCGAGGGTCTGAAACTTCTGCCGGAGGTCCCTGACGAGGCCGTGGCGAGGGGGCTCGGGTGTGTCGGGGGGCTCGGGGCAGCGCCGCCGGTACTCCTC
>WBMV01000454.1:121958-146339 GCA_013396655.1 Campylorhamphus procurvoides
CTCACCCCCATCAGACCCTCCTCATCCTCACCTCTCCACTTCTCACTCTGCACTGATTCTCATCTGTCACTTCTCACCCCCTCAAACCATCCCCATCTGCACCTCTCCCCTCCTCAGACCTTTCATCCCCTCAGACTCTCCTCATCCTCGCTTCTCATCCCCTTCAGACCCTTCTCACCCCCCTCAGACTCTCCTCATTGTCACCTGTCCCCTCTCAGACCCTCATCCTCACCTCTCCTCATCCCACTTAGACCTTCCTCACTCTCCTCAGACCTTCTCACCCTCATCTCCCCCTCTTTCTCGCCCCCCTCAGACCGTCCCCACCTCTCCCCGTCCCACCCCTCAGACCGTGCTCCCATCTGCCCCCCAGGATCACGTCGGGGGACACCGTGGAGCTGGTGGAGGAGTCCCTGGACGTGCCGCTGCTGCACAACGCGCTGCGGCTGCGGGTGCAGGGCTGCCCGTTCCTGCCGGGCGGGGTGCACCTCTGCGAGCTGCAGAGCCACCTGGTCGTGCTGCTGCTCACCGCCCAGACCGTGCACCGCCTGCTGCTCCCGCACCCCGCACGGCTCTACCGCAGCGTGAGTGCCGCGGGGCGGGCTTGGGACGGGGCGGGTGACCCGCAGGGAGTGGTGGTTTTTCGGGGAATTCAGCCGTGTTTTGCTCAGGAACTGGCTGCGTGTCCTGCCCTAGTCATGTGGACTGTGGTGATACTGGAGGTGAGCTGCTGCTGGGAGTGAGCCTCGGCTTTTCCAGAGCCCTTCTCAGTTGGACTGTGTTTCTTCCCCAGCTGAGAAGGCAGTAGACTGGTTTTGGCTGTGTTGGAATCTGTATTTCATTCATTGTAAGATCGATCCTAGACAGGATTTATATCACAATTACCATATTTCTGTGGATGTGGGCTGGAACTGGATGATCTTTAAGGTCCCTTCCAACCAAAACCATTCCAGATTCCATGATTCTCCCTATTTGCGTTGAATTTTCCTCTACTTCTTGCCAGGTCCCTCTTCTCTCTTGGAGAGCTTCTCTCATGCTTTTAGAGCTATGGAGAGCTATCCCAAGGGATGACCCTGTTCTGTGGCATAACTGCTCTTCCCAGGATTTGTCACCAGTGGTTTGCTGTGAGCTGTCCTGAAAATTTTGTGTTGGAAAAATCCTCTTTATCAAGGAGCGGCATCACAGTTGTCATTCCATGGGTGCCTGGAGTTTCTTTTCTGTGCCTTGGATATGTGTGGATATGTTCCTGTTTCATGGAATCACTGAGGCTAGAAAAGCCTTCTAAAATCATGGAGTCCAACACAGGATCATCCATGTCCCCAAGTATCACATCCACATGGGACAGCAACTTCACCACTGGAGTCTGTCCCACTGCCTGATAACTCCTTCTATGAAAGAATTTTCCCTGATATGCAACCTAAACCTCCCCTGGCACAACTTGAGGCTGTTTCCCTCTTGTTTTCCTCGCAGGAGCTGATAACAGAGAGCCAAGTACAGTCCGTGTTTACAGATATCAGCAAAATCCACATCAGAGATCCCTCCAATTACTACGTGATTCCCAGCGTGCCAGGGCTGGCTCCCAACTCGGTCGCCTCTGCGGCCTGGCTGAGCAGCGAGGGAGAGGCTCTCTTTGCCCTTCCCTCTGCCTCGGGGGGGATCTTTGTCCTTAAGCTGCCTCCTCCCGATGTTCCAGGTAAGGACTGGGAACTAAACCACCTCTCCCAGCTCGGAATTCCATTTCGTTTTGATTTCTGATGTCCCTTTTGTTTCCGAAGGAAACGTTTCCATTGTGGAATTGAAGCAGAGCTCAGTGGTGCAGCGTTTCCTCACCGGCTGGATGCCGACTGCCATCAGGTAAGTGTCTGGAGATGGATAAATGGAGCTAATTTTGGCTTTTGCATCCCCTCACCTGGAATTTTTAGCTTGAGTCACACAGGCACCTATAAATACTCGGCCCAAAAGAGTTAACTGGGTCACAGGAGCTATCAGAGTACGGAAGTTGGGAGTGGAATGCTGGATTAATGGGGTCCTGCTGGTTCCGTATGTCTGTGAATATGTTCTCTCTAGTAATTGGCCTCCAAGGATTTGTCCAGGATGTGGCTGGCAGCCAGCGTGGATTAGGGATTACGCTGCCCTTGTGCGGAGGTGTCAGGCGCGTTTCTGACAGGCAGAGGTTACGAGGGGATCACACAGATGCTCCGTGGTGGATTGGGATCTTTAGGGATGGGATTGTAAGGGTGGCTTAGAGTGCACAGCCAAATCCTAGCGCCTTTTCCTTGGAAGTGGGAGGGGTGCTGCCTGGGGCTGGCAGGATCCATGCCGGAGGCTGCTCAAGTCCATGCTTGTGTATTATTGGTGCAGTGGAATCCTCTGATCCATGGATACCAAAATGTTCCGTTCTTCTGGTGTCACCCCACTGGTTTATTGAGATTGAAATCCACAATGGTAAAACTCCAATGCCTCTGATCTGTGCACCTGCCTTGATTTTAGATTTGTAGAATCCTGGAATGGTTTGGATTGGAAGGGACTTTAAAGCTTATTCAGTGCTGCCCCTGCCATGGGCAGGGACACCTTTCACTAGACCAGATTGCTCCAAACCCTTTCCATCATGGCCTTGGACACTTCCAGGGGTGGGGAATTTTCTTTTAAGCTGTTGATATCGAGTTTGGTTTTCCAGAGGTGATGGTGGCCCATCAGATCTGCCCATCAGCCTCTCTGTGCACTGCCTGGATCACGACGCCTTCCTCTTTGCCCTCTGCCAGGACCACAAACTCCGGATGTGGTCCTACAAGGTGAGCAAAGCCTGGATTTGGGGTAACAAAGTGAGGCTCAAGGAGTGATGGATGAGTGCTTTGCATTGACTTGCCTCCTGTTAAATTATTGCTGTGGCTTTTCCTTGCTAGGATTTGGGACAGTATGGGAGAACAGTCATGGTGTGTCTTTAAAGCAGTGTTTGAGAAGCAAGTGGTTTCCTCCCAAGCCTCGTTCCTGGAATAAGGGCTATTTCCAGACTTACTGGAGTGTTTGGGAAGGCAGGCAGGAGTGCTTTGAGGCCCAAGGAGCCATCCTAAATGGATTTTCTCTTGCTTTCAGCAGTAATAAAAGTGTCTTTGTCAACAAGAAGTTAATAAACGCCTCTTGCTCCAGCTATTGAGTGCCTGGGCTAATGGAGCAGCACGGTGCTTTCACGGCTCAACGGCACTGGAATGTGTCGTGGGAGGGAGGGGAATCTTTATCCTACATGCCTGGGCTCTGGCAGCCCATGTGATTGGTGGGAAGAGGGCACAGGTGAAGCGGGAGAAGCCAAGGTACACGCATGGAGGCTTAATTCACATCCTTCCTGGGAAGGTCTGGGCAGCTTTTGTCTGGAAGGGGAAGGAGGAGAAAGGAGAAAGGGAGAAAGGCAATTTCACTGCCCTGAGTCTTTGCCATGCTACTCTCCTGACACTTTTCCCGTGTGCAGGATCAGATGTGCCTGATGGTTGCGGATCTGCTGGAGTTCATGCCGGTCAGCAGGGACCTGCGGCTCGCGGCCGGCACCGGGCACCGCCTGCGCCTGGCCTTCTCCCAGTCCCTGGGCCTCTACCTGGGAGTCTACATGCACGCACCCAAGCGAGGGCAGGTAGGGAGCCACACCACTTCCCCGTTCTTCAGGCTGTGTTGCCCTGGGATTTGGGTCTGGAAGGCCAGAAATAGGGAAAAGTCTCACGTGTGGCCCTCTGGAGGGATCAGTGCTTTCTAAATAAACATTTTTCCTTTCATAACACTGGGATACGAGTGCCTGAGGCCTGGGAGTGGAATTCCCTGTGTGACTAAGCTGATCCATGAGGGCTCGTTCACTTTTTCACCTCCTGCTCCAAAAGCACGAATGTGCCGTGGGAAAAAGGAAAGGTCCAAAAGGAGCTAAAAGCCTGGAAATACTGGTGGTGTGTTTATGTCAGGCTCCTGGGAGCATCTACAAGCAATGGAGAAGGATAAATTTAGCAGAAGGGGGATGACAGCATAGACCAGTCTCATCTGTTGGAGAGCTGATCCTGTTCTCCAGGGAATTCCTGCGTGGAGCAGGAGCACATAGTGTGACTCTTCCTATCCACTTGTGCTCTGCTCTGAGAAGGACATGCAGAGCTGAGGATTTGGAGCTCTCCCACCTTAATTTCCTTCCTTTCCCACATTTTGTGGTCACCAGCAGTTTCAGGAGTGGTGGTTTTACAGTTTTCCAGTTTAGTCTTTGGAAGGGGCTGGAAATCCTTCAGATCCAGGCAGCAATGACTGTCCTTGGGGAAAAGGGTGAAGCCAGGATGTCAGTACGTGGTATAGAGTGCCCAGTGATGTGCTCAGCTCACCCCCTCCTGCTCTCAGGGCTGTGTTCCCTATAGCAGCAGGTGGGGAAAGTGACAGGAGTGATGACATTCCCTGGGGTGTGCTGCTTTAGTCCTTCAGGAAATGATTTATGAGTTGTGTTTGTAGTTTTGTGTCTTCCAGCTGGTGAGCACTGAGAGCAACCGCTACAGCCTTGACCACATCTCCTCCCTGTTCTCCTCACAGGTGAGAGCTGGGGCCCAGCCCCATTGATGGAGAGGCCTGGACTTTGGGATTTATATCATTAAATCATGGAATGGTTTGGGTTGGAAGGGACCTTAAGGCTCATCTCATTCCAACTCCCTGCCATGCACCCCTCCCATTAGACCATGTTGTTCCAAGTCCCATCCAGCCTGGTCTTGGACAATTCCAGGGATGAGGCAGCCACAGCTTCTCTGGGCAACCTTTGCCAGGGCCTCACCACCCTCACAGAGAAGAATTTCTTCCTAATAAGCCATGTAAATCTCCCCTTTTCCAGTTTGGAGCTACTGCCCATTGTTCTGTCACTCCAAGCCCTTTCTCTCATTCTTGTAAGTTCACTTCAGGTATTGGAAGGGGCAGTTAGGTCACCTTAAAGCTTTCTCTTTCCAGGCTGAACAATTCTCAAAGCCTATTAAATGACACAAGGGAGTGTTTTGCTGGTGTTAAGCACATACCTTTCTCTTTCTGCTGCACTTAAATTTTAGGGTAAGAAAGGAAATTTTCTCTTTCTCTCTTTCCTAGGAGACTCTGGTTGACTTTGCCTTAACCTCAGCAGAGATCTGGGCACTGTGGCACAACGAGGAGAACCAAACTGTTGTGAAATACATCAACTTTGAGCAGTGAGTTTTGTAGCTAGATTGCTGTGATAACTGCAGGAGCAGCTCCTTAAAACCCTGATGGAGCTCCTCAACTTCAAGATTTATAATCAAGCTACAGTAGTGTGAAAAATGTAAAAATCCAGGCAGCAGGATTGCTGAAAGTGGTGTTTGAGAATGGCAGAGGGAGGGTTGTGCTTCCCCAACAGCTCCTTCAAAACAACCAGCTGGTCCCTTCCAGGAACAATTGTGTTTTGAGGAGATGGTGATGGGAAAGGATTGTCCCTGAATATAAAGCTCAGAGGGCAGGTTGGTGCAGAGCCAGGGAGTTAAACAGTGGGTGGAAGATGCTCTGAGTCTGTACATTTAGGGAGGAAAAGGTACTGGTCAGTCTTGTGAGTTTCTTGGGAGCTCATGGGATGGGAAGAACATTGATTTAAGTGAAGAATTCCACCCTGTTCCATCAGCTGAGTGTTGGGAATGCCACCATTAACCTCTCCTACCAAAAGCTGTCCTTTGTCACACCTCTAGTTCCCAGACTCAGAGGGCTGGTTTTGCTGGTGAATGGTATAGGTTTGGTTCAGGTGGATGCAAAGCTGATCCTGGGTTTGTTTCCTTCCAGGAATGTCGCAGGCCAGTGGAACCAGGTGTTTGTGCAGCCACTGCCTGAGGAGGAGGTGACAGTCCGACATGACCAGGACCCCAGGGTGAGCCAGCTGTAAAAACAGCACCAAAAACCAAGGTGGTCAGTCAGGAGAAAAAACAGGAAGAAGCAAGGTCTAGAGTGTACAGGATACAGTTTTTGTTCCCAGGCTGGAGCAGGGTGTGAATAAAAACACACATCCAGGAGATGAGGAGGAGGAAAGTTCAGAAGCAGCATCTTAAATGTTCTTCTGATGCTTGAATTTCCTTAAATCATGATCTTTTTTGCAGGAAACCTACCTGGAATATCTCTTCACGCCGGGCCGGTTCTCTAATGCAGCTATCCAGAAGGCTTTGCAGGTTAGTGAGAAGGAATTTGGGATGCTCTCTCTTCCAGTTCTTCTTCCTGGCTGTTTAGATGTGAGGCAACAGGATTCCTTGGAGCTCTTGGCAGGCATCAGTTTTCATTGGGAGTCCCTGAAGGAAGTTGGGCTGTGCTGCAGCCAGTGAGAGGCAACAGCTGGAGGTGGAACATGGTTTCCACATCACTTTTTTCCACCTTCAATAGCATAGCAGGTTGCTGAGCTTGTTTTTCATTCCTGCTGCTGTAGCCAGGTGAATGGAGACTCGACCCCCCGTGGTGCTATTTGTCAGGATGTCATGGAATCATGGAATTATTAAGGTTGGAAAAGCCCTTAGGGATCATGTAGTCCAACCATTTCTCCAGTGCTGACAAGGCCACCCCTAATCCATTTCCCCAAGTACCACATTCACACAGCTTTTCATCCATCCAGGGCTGGGGACTCCACACTGCTGTGTGTCCATGTATCCCAAATTTAGCATCCAGACCTTTTTTTTAACACTTCCATCACACAAAGCGCTGGCTAGGGCTCTCCTGCTGCTTTACCTCATGCAGTGCTGCTTGAACCCTCAGGGAGACTTCTATTTGGCTTTGAAATCCAAGTTTTCTGTGCTGCTCTGCAGATCTTTTCTCAAGGAACTGAGAGGCACATGGATCTGACGTGGGATGAGTTAAGGAAAGAGGTCACCTTAGCCGTGGAAAATGAGGTGAGATGAACTTTTCTCCTGGGATATTTTGTTGTGTGCAGTGTCTTGGTTGTTCAGTGAAGGTAAATTGGGTGCAAAGAGATCCCAAGCCTTGGTTTATCCGTTATTTCTCCAAAAGGAATCACGTGACTTTTTAAAAAGTATAAATCTTCATCCTTGCTGCCTTGATTTTCCATTCCCTCTTGGTTTTTTGGAATCTTTCCGGGTGTTCTGTCTCTGCTTCCTCGGTGCACTTTGGTCACCCACCAAGCAGAGCTGTTGTTTGTGATTTTGGAAGAGAACCCAAAATAAAGAGATTATCTTCCAAAAAATACAAATCATAATTATTAGGGGACCTACCTGAAAGATCCTGCTGACCTTTTGGATCTGAATTTCCCTCATCTTATCCTCCTTATTTTAGTATGCTGTTCCTGATCCTCTTGTTTTGTTCCCACTAGTTCCAGGGCAGCGTGACAGAATACGAGTGCTCCCCAGAGGAGTTTTGGCAGCTGCAGGTGGAATTCTGGTCCAAGTTCTATGCCTGCTGCCTTCAGTACCAGGAAGCTCTTTCCCGGCCTCTGGCCTTGCACCTGAACCCCTACAGCAGCATGGTGTGCCTACTGAAGAAGGTGAGGCTGGGTGGTGGTGAGATTCCCTGGAGATGTTCCTCCAGAGGATTTGGGAAGTTCAAGGACTTTCTCCTCACCTTCCAGGGCTCCATGTCCTTCCTTGTGCCCTGCTCTTTGGTGGATCATCTCTATCTCCTCTCCAATGAGCACCTGCTGACTGAGGATGATGCTGCCATCTTTGAAGGTGAGGAGACACGGAGTTTTTTCCTTATGTCAGGGATGTGGGAGTTGCCATAGATATCTCTTGAAGGGCTCCAGATCCATAGTTAAATGTAGATAGTTTTAGTTTGGATTTATAGGGAGATTTTATTTTGTGAAACTTGCTGTTGTTCTCACACCAGGAATTGGAAAATGGTGTCAAGGCTGCAAGCAGAATCATGAAATCATGGAGTGGTTTGGGTTGGGACAAATTGTTCCCTGTGAGGGTGGTGAGGCCCTGGCACAGGCTGCCCAGAGAAGCTGTGGCTGCCCCCATCCCTGGAAGTGTCCAAGGCCAGGTTGGACAGGGTTTGGAGCAACCTGGACTAGTGGAAGGTGTCCCTGCCTATGGCAGAGGAGTAGAACTGGATGAGCTTTAAGGTCCCTTCCAGCCCAAACCATTCCAGGGTTTATGAAATGCTTTCACATCAGCTCTGGAGAGGGTCTGTGCTTTTCCTTGTCTCCAGAAAGTAAATGCCAGAGCATGGAAAACCTGTCATTAATATTGTCACCACAGTGCCCTCTATGCTTTGCTGGCCCTGGAATGCTGGTTCACTAAGAAAAAGGCAATGGAAAATATTACCTAAGCTCCACTTTCATGCTTGAGTGATTTTTATATATTTTTATAAAGCAGGATCATCATCTGTTTGGTTGAGCTTTTTATGGAGCTGAGGGAAGGAAAGCTGGAGGCCTAGGCTGGGCCTGGGAGCCCCAGAAGATCCTGCCCTGGCTGTTTTAAACAGTCACAGCCTCAAAAACTGGGATTTAATTTAAAAACTCACCTGTAAAGGATTGCAGAACTGATCTGAGCCATTTACTCTGGGATGTTTTTCTGCACTCATTTCCTTTCAACTTGTGACTGGAAAAAAATCCCTTGGAGGGAATTTCATTGTTTTATTGTTGCATCATTTTTTATTTTCCAAATAAAAAAGCCCAAATCTTTCTCTTGACAACTTCTGAGCTTTAATTCAGCTTCAGTGTCAGTGGGGAGAGGCTTGTCACTGGGAACTGGGACCAGTCTGCTGTTACTGGTGATAGAAGCTGAACTAACGAGTTTTTGCATGGTCTTCCCACCTTCCCTTGGAAATCTCTTGGGAAATACACAGTTAGATTCTTTCATTGCAGATTTGGAGATGTCTCGTGATGTTGTCTGTCTTGTCCAGTGCCTTCGCCTGATTGGAGAATCAATTTCCATGGAAATGGCATTCATCATGGAAATGGCTTGCTCCCGCCTCCAGCCTCCAGAAAAGGCTGCAGAGCAGATCCTGGAGGACTTGATAGCTAATGACACGTAAGGAGATGTGTTTTCCAGAAGCTTCTCAGGATGGCTGAGCTGGGATTGCCCAGAGCAGTCCTTGCTTGACATTCAAGGGTGTTTGAGATGTGTGAGCTCCACTCCCTGTGCTGCAGGTGACTTTCAGGGGCGGGGAGTGTGCTTTGTTGTGTTAGCAGGATCTTCCAGTCAGAACTCCCCCATAAGATAAGTTTTGGTGATTCTCAGGTGATGTGAAGAACAGGAGAGGGGCAAGTTCCTGTTAGGTGTGGAAAGAAATGCCTGGAGACAGTAGGGAGAGGTCAGAGCCTTGGTCAAGCCCTGTGGTTCTTGTGCTAACCTGAAATCATTCCCTTGTGGAATGCCAACTATCTGGCTCTTATTTCCTGGTAGCCTGGGGGGCTGGAATAAATAGACTGGTCCCTGCAGGTGCTGTAATAAAACTCCCAGCCAGCCAAGGATTCCCATTAGGAATGTCCAGGCTGACCAGGTACTGATCCTGCCTGGAAGGGAGCATAAGGGAGCCCTCTTCAGTTGGACTCTCACATTGCTGATCATGGTGACAAGAATGTTTTTGGATTTTGCAGTGAAAACGTGATGGAAGATATCCACAGCAAATTGCAGGAGATCAGAAACCCCATCCACGCCATTGGATTGCTCATCCGAGAGATGGACTATGAGACAGACACTGATATGGAAAGAGGTGAAAGCCCTTCACCAGCTTTTGGGAAACGCCAGGAAGGGCCCTTATCCTAGGGATTGTTCCTGCCTGTCCGGTTCCTGCCCTCACCTGGGTGGTTTTCCCTTGCAGCTCCGCACCTGGCACTGCGGATGAACCTGTCCCAGCTGTTCGGCAGCGGCACCGCGGCCCACGTGGTGTGTGGGGGGGTGGGCAAGATCTCCACCATCCGCTTCCTCATCTGCCGGGACCTGCTCATCCTCCAGCAGCTCCTGCTGCGCCTCAGAGATCCTGTGAGTACAGCCCTTGGAGCTGCTGCCGTGCTCCTGGAACTTGGGAATCTGGGGTTCTGCTGGTGCCAGGCTGAGCTCTGCCTCTTCCCACAAGGCTGTTGGAATAGCCTGAGGCTTGGGCGGGTCCTGCTCTCTCCTCCAGCTGCTTTTGTCAGCCTAAGAAACCATAATTCCCTTTGTTCCACTCTGAGCATCCAGGAAGCAAAGCTTTATTTGTGGGAGGAAGGCATGGATTCCAGCCTCCTGTCTGAATCAGCATACATACAGCTCTCCTGGCTATCCCCATTCCTCTCCCACAACCCGTGGCAGCTCCATTCTCTGGCACCACACTGCAAGGCTGCAGCTTCAGTCCCTTGGAAGCTGCTCCAGCCGGAGCAAACAGTCCCTCGATGGCAGCTGTGTTTGGAGTTGTGGGATGGACTGGTTTGAGTCTGTCCTGTCAGGTGTGAGGCCACATGAGGGACAGTGCTGCTGGTCTGGATGGGCTCAGGGATGTGGAACAAGTCCCCAGACAAGGACAGCCTTGTTTGAAACCATATTGTTTACTTAGAAACGTTACTTGGTTGAAAATAAATCCCTTTTTCCGGGATAAGGTTGTCCTAGCAGCATTTAAGGTGTGTTGCAAGGTGCCCTCTGGAGCTGGGCTCTCCCTGACCATGAGGCACCTGACCTGCTGCTTTCCCACCTTGACACACCTATGTCCTTCAAATGCTTGGATTGTTTTTTTTCTCCCATGACTCCTGCTCTGGGCTGGAGCTTATGGAGACCCTGAGATGGTCTCTGCAGCAAAGCTGTGATTTCACTCTCAGGGGCAAGAATCCTGGAATGCTTTGGATTGCAAGGGAACTTAAAGACTGTCTAGTTCCAGCCCTGTGGCATGGGCAGGGACATTTTCCATTAGATAAGGTTGCTCCAAGCCGCATCCAACCTGGCCCTGAACATTTCACTGCCAGGGATATGGGACAAGACTCCTGGTGGTCACCTGGGTGGGCTGAGTTCCCTGCTGAGCTCTTGACCACCCTGGCATTTGCAGGAGGGATGAGCTGGGCCTGACACAAACCTCACTGGTTACTTTGAGTGTGAAGCTGAGTTCTGTGCTTTCCTTGCAGATGGTTTTGGGAGGCGGACAGCTCTTCCAGTCCCAGCAGGACCTGCTGCACCGCACCTCTCCCCTGCTGCTCTCCTACTTCCTGATCCGCTGGGCGAGCCAGTGCCTGGCCTCTGATGTCCCCGTGGACACGCTGTAAGTCTCTACCTGTTCTGGCTTTGATTCCTCCCAAATCCACCTGAAATGCCCTTCCTGGTATGGAAAGCTGGTGGTTGCTGTGGGAGTATCGCTCCAGGAGTGCTGGGGAGGGTTTTTTTTTCCGTTCCACATTCTGAGCTGACTCTTTGCCTTGTACTAAATCTGCCCTGCGAGGCCTCACTGTTCTGTGCTCGTGGGAGTTGAACAATGAGCACAATTAAAGCGGGAGGCGTTTTGTTGTCTCTTCACTGATGGCTCCTTTTTTCCCTAGGGAATCTAATCTGCAGCATCTCTCTGTGTTGGAGTTAGCAGACACCACGGTTCTGACACCACACAAGCTGGGTAAGGTGTCCACGGATCATCAACTCTCCCTTTCTGTTATTTAGACCTGCCTCTGCCACCTGAGGGAAGTGCTTTGTGCAGGGAGCTAATGGGCTGTGTGGTTGAATGACCCTGATTTTAGTGGGGATGTTTGTCATGCTGTCCACAAGAGAAACAACAACAACAAAGGATCTTGGAGCATTGACCTCTGATTTTACTCTCAGCCTGAGGACGATGCAAGTGCCTCACTCAGCCAAAAATTACTCACTTATAACCCTGGCAGCATCAGCCAAACTCACCTCTTGTGCACTGTACCGTGACTGTAGTGACTCAGACCAGGTCTGTCACGGAATCATGGACTCTTGCAATGATTTGGGTTGGAAGGACCTTAAAGCTCATGCAGTTCCACCCCACTACCATGGGCAGCAACACCTTCCACTAGCCCAGGTTGCTCAGAGTTCCATCCAACTTATTCTGCTCTCTAACCTTTATCCCACAGCAACAGGGAGCAGCAGCTCAGGGTGGGGGGAAAATGTAGAAATATTTGCCCAAAACCTGCTTGAAAATGTAGAAATACCTCCCCAAAACATTGCAGCTGATACTTGGTTCATATCTTTAAAGTCTTGTGCAAAGACGTAAGTTTTGGGTTAGTCTTTTGGGGGAGAATATAAGGCAGCTTAAATAGGGGGATGTGGGCCTTGAAGTGGTTTCAGAGGGAGGAGGTGAGCAGGGATGGGGAGGAAACACGCAGGTAAGAGCCTGCTGTGACTAGTCAGGGCTTGGAGGCTGAGGTACTTCAGTGGGAGCTAGGAAAATCTGGGACAAACAGGCAGCAGTGCCACGTGTGAGCTGGGAAGAGTTTCTTTCATTTTCTGACATTGTGATCCTCCGAGTCCGAGCTCTCCCTGATGGAGAATCTGGGTGCAGGAGGCAGCTGGAAATGTCAGGGAATTTGAAAACATCCTTTGTGTGCGCCAGTGCCGTGGGTTATTTCTTGGCTGGCTCATGAGGAAAGTCCTGTTTGGCGACTGTTCTTTGGTAAAAATATGTGAAATGTAGGAAAGGAGGTGGCAGCTCCTGGAGAGGCGTCGGGAACAGTCAGTAAGGGGGGATTTTCGGGATGCTGGAATGAGGAGGGAGGCATTTGAACAGCCAGCTCAGCACTCCCTCAGCCCTGTCGTGCTGGAAAGCTGCAGCTGGGCTGGGAATAACAACTGGAGAGGGAGCATGGCCCCTTTTTTGTGTGTTTTAATTGAGCTGTGGTTAATAAACACTGCAGGATGGAGCTCTTTGATCTCCTGCTGCTCTCTCTGACTTAACCAGAAGGCAAGAGAAATCCAAAACTAACAAGCCGAAATGTGGAACGTGCTTTTGGTTTGCCCTGACTTAATCTGTGCTGTTTGGGCTGATGAGCACAGCATGGGATAGAAAACCTGGGATCTGCTGCAGGCCCTCTCCTCACTGTTCCTTTAATTTGTACTTTTAGTATCTGGCCCTCAAACCATCGTGGAGCTCTTCTTTCAGGAAGTGGCCAGAAAACATATCATATCCCGACTCTTCCTGCAACCAAACACCTCTTTGGCTGAGACAAGTTTGAACTGGCCCCACCTCATCACCTCAATAGTGGCTGATTTTCTGCCTCTCCTGTATCCTTGGCTGTGAATCCATTGCCACTGAGCCTCCTGCCGTCCCGCAGTCAGTTTTCCACCCCCAGATTTCCAAGACAAGCCTGAAGGAGTAAGGTTGTTGGCATTAATGGGATTTGTGGGTATTTTAAGATTTCACAGAATTCATCCTGGTTTAGGTGCACGATAAAGGATTTGAGTTTTTGACTTTAAGCCCCTGAGCTCTCACAACTTGACTTGCCAGAGTGGGATGCTGGGGGATTTGGAAGGGTAGCAGGATTCGGGAAGTTGGGGATTAGATGTACTAATGATTTTGTTCTAATATGGATAAATCTTATTATAGAATAATGACTTGTATAAAGAGCAGCTTAATCTTCTCTCCTTTCTCCCCCACAAACGGAGCATGAGAGGTATGTTGGCTTCCACACTAGTTCACTGAGCTCTCCAGATTGGATTCTCCTGTGTTCCTTAACCTCTGCTCAGATGGCCCAGCAATCCCAGCTTCCTCTTCCCAGAGTGCCTGATGGGGAGCTGTCAGTACACCCAACTGCAGGTGAGTTCTTTTTGCTGTTCCTCTCAACAGGTGCTGGAAAACTCCCCAAAACATCACCTTTCCAGGAGCTGGAGTTCTGCTTTCTCCTGATCAGGGAATCCTGGAATGGTTTGGGTTGGAAGGGACCTTAAAGCTTGTCTCATTGCATCCCTTGCCAGGGGCACGGACACCTTCCACTAGCCCAGGTTGCTCCAAGCCCCATCCAGCCTGGCCATGGACACTTCCAGGGATGGGGCAGCCACAGCTTCTCTGGGCAGCCTGTGCCAGGGCCTGCCCACCTCACAGGGAACAATTTCTTCCCTTTTTCCAACCTAAATATCCCCTCTTTTAGTTTAAAACCTTCACCTCTAGTCACAGCTTTCTAACGTCACACAATGCCACAGAATGTTTGATGGGGAATGATTTAAGATCGTGGAATCTCAAAGTGGTTTGCGTTGGAAGGGACCTCAGAACTCATGTCATTGCACTCCCCTATGTTTCCTCTTTCATCTATTTTCAAGATCATCCAGATACTCGGGATTATTATATTCCCTGTTCATGGAGGAGTTCAGTCTTCCAGGGCTTGTTCCACCACATGACACTCCAGAAACACCTTTCTTTGCAGAGCCTGTTTTAATATCCCAGCAGTCCAAGAGCTTGCTGGCTGCTGGTGTGCCCACAGCTTTTCCAGTGGCACCTTTGCCAGCAGAACTAGGATTCAGAAGGATTTCTTCAACCCAGAAAGGGCTTATCTGTTTCTTAAATGTCCTTATTAGTAAAAAAATGTAAGAAACAGCCTTCATCTTTCCATCCCTGGCTGCTCCCGATTTCAGTAGCCAGGACAGCGAACCCCTGATTTCGAGGTGTCTCAGACTGCTGTACTACTGGTTCTCTGCCTCTCTCCCCGTGCTCTTGGCAGCTGGAGCTGTTTGTGCTCTAGTTCCAACCAGCACAAATCCTTGTCTGCAACTCCACGTGATTCACTTCATCCCTGTCTGGGCATTCCTGGAGGCACCGGGGCCAGGCAGGCTGTTAGTGAAGGCCTGTTTTAAAGCACAACCTTTTATCCTCCCAGCCCCTCACACCTGGGGGCTGAATTGCTTCTTTTTGTGTTGCTGCCAAGAAGAATGAGAGAAGAATTTCAATTCTTCAGAGCTTTTGAACCAGGAAATGCCATGATTGGAGCAGCATCCTTCTCCCTCCTGTTATATGTCCATGCTTTGTGTTGCTTTCCCCTTGCTGGTGTCCCCTCCAGGCTTTTATCTCCACAGGAATTGGCTCCTCCTCCTCCTTCTGTTCCGCTCCTCCCTGATCCCAGTCGGTCAGGGAAACTTGGATTAAGTGCCTTGACCCTGGGGAGATAACAGCAGCTTTGCTGGGAGCACGGTGACCCAAATTGTGGGGATCCAGGAAGCTCCCTGCAAGAAGCAGACTGGCATGGGCAAGGTCTGGTGACCAAGCAGTGGCCTGGGACACAGGCCAAACTGTGTGTGTCAAGCTGTTAGGCAAGCCTGTGGCAGGCTTTATCCCTTGTAGCTGCTAATCCAGACTCCAGATGAGTTTCCACATGGCTTTGAGTGAACTTGTGGCCGGGGAAGGTGAGGCAAGAGATGCCTGTGGTTTGTGCACCTGCAGAGATGACTTTACTTCCAAGTCCTGGTTTCTCTTACTGAGTCCCACAACCCTCCTAGCCGGACGTGACTGCTGCTCCAAGGATAATGAGGATGCTCTGCTGGCACAAGGCCAGGCTGGCCTCCATTAGTGCCATCATGTCCTTGGTGCCATTGGCCTGCCATCCCACACCTGTCCCACATGCTGGAATCCATGTGCTTTCTTGGCTTTTGGCCCTCTCCTGAACCCCTTCTAACAGCTGCCTTGACTCTTATCCCACTGTCTTTGCCCTCCCCTCCATGCTCTGTCCACATTTCCTCTGCGGTTCCCTGCAATGGAATGTAGAGGGAATTCTGTCTGATTTTTGTGGATGTTGGGAGCTATTTCTGTTTATGAGGTGCTTTGTACAGACATTGGAGCTGTTCAAAGCAGATTATTTCCCAGGAGCACAGTGGGGATGTCTCTCCATCATGGGGCTGGAGCAGCTCTGCTCTGGAGCCAGGCTGGGAGAGCTGGGAATGTTCAGAATGGAGAAGAGAAGGCTCCAGCAAGACCTTAGAGCCCCTTCCAACGCCAAAGAGGCTCCAGGAGAGCTGGAGAGGGACTTTGGACAAGGGCCTGGAGGGACAGGACAAGAGCAAGGGATAAATTGGATATTGGGAAGGAATTTTTCCCTGTGAGGATGGCGAAGCCCTGGTGCAGGTTTCCCAGAGAAGCTGTGGCTGCCTCATCCCTGGAGTTGAAAGGGCTGAGTTGAAAGGGGCTTGGAGCAACCTGGTCTAGTGGAAGGTGTCTCTGCCCATGGCAGGGGATGGTACTGGATGGTCCCTTCCAAGCCAGACGGTTCCAGGATTCTATGATCAGTGCAGCCAAGGGATTTGGGGGCTGGGGAAACCAGCCCTCAAGCTGGAAAAGCAGGATTTGTCTGAGCACAGCAGCTATAGGGGCCACCAAAAAACAGCTGGTACTGGGTGCCTGAAGAACATGAGCGAGTGCTGACCTGAATCCAAACTCCCATTGCTTCTCTCCCATAGGAATATATCCGCCTGCTGCAGCCGTGGTGCCACGTGAACATGGGCTCCTGCTGCTTCATGATGGGCAGGTGCTACCTTGTCATGGGTGAGGGGCACAAGGTAAGACCTTCCCTCATCTTCCCATGCTCTAACTTCTTTGGGAAAGAATGAGATTGGGGCAGAATGGTGGAACTTGCTTTTCGGGAAGATCTCATGAATTTGGGGCAAGCAGATTGTCTCACATGTACAGCTGCTGGGTCAGTCGGCTGAGGGGCCAGCGAGCTGATTCCAGGTCTGCTTCCAGGCTTTGGATTGCTTCTGCCAAGCTGCCTCAGAGGTGGGAAGAGAGGAGTTCCTGGACAGGCTGATCCAGCCCGAGGAGGGGGAGGTGGTCTCCACGCCACGCCTACAGTACTACAACAAGGTACGGTCCTGAGCAGCTAAACTGGTACCAAGTCCTTCCACACAAGACAGAGAATTCCTCCTGAATCCCTGGCTGTGGGGGAAGTGACTTGAGCCTCAGAAAACTTAATTTTTGGGAGGTGAAACCTGTGTTTACTTTCTTTGGGGCTGATGACAAGGTGAGCATATGAAATCTAGGTACTTTCCACCCATTAGTTTCCCAATAGCCAAGGACTTTGTTATCCAGCAGAAGAAGGCAGCATGAGATCCAGCTGCTGGAAGCAGAAGCCAGACATGTCCAGGCTCAATGCAAGACGCTGCCTCAGGGAAAGGTGATTAAGCTTTGAGGCAAATTAAAATTAGTATGTTTAGACTGAGATAGAATCTTTCTTGTGTAATGACGTGGTTCAGGCAGGCTGTGAGCACAAAGTTGGGCTCCTGGAGAGGGAATCCCTGGATTCAGAATCCAGAAAACTAATGATTAATGCTAAAATGCTTCAAAAAATCCTGAGCGTGCAGGGCTAAATCCTCCAGGCAAGCTATAACCTGGATCTGTTGTGCTGGGATTTCATCCAGATCCCTGTGATTTACCCAAATCTTCCCTTTTTCAGTCTAATCCCTTAAAACATTGGCAAGATCATTTGAGGCAGGAGCAGCTCCTAAAATAAACCCATAAATTGGCTTGCCAACCCTTTACTCAAGTCTTTCCTCCTACAGGTTCTTCGCTTGTTGGACATGGTGGGTTTGCCAGAGCTGGTGATCCAGCTGGCCACTCTGGCCATCATGGAATCAGCAGATGACTGGAGAAGCCAGGTACACACTCACTTTTCCAGCAAGCTGTTACTTCAGGAACATCTTCCACAGGAATTTCTTGCTGGTCTTTTAACTGGTTTGTGCTGTTTTCAGGCTACTTTGAGGACCTGCATCTTCAAGCATCACTTGGATTTGGGACACAACAGTGAAGCATATGTAGCCTTAACACAAAACCCAGATCCAGGCAGGTAGGTGACAGTTTATGCTTTCATTTGAGGCCCGTGGACCCATTTTTCCATGAAACTGAAAGGAAAATGGTACATTAGGGTAGAACATAGCTGCTGTTTTAAGAGTTAATGCGTAAAGGTGGGTTTAAAGAGACAGAGTTCATTTTTTGATGTTCATTTGAGAACACCTGGGATTGGCACTGTCTCAAAGGAGAAAAATGTGAGGAAAAAGACCTGGAAAGAGGATGAAGGATTGTTTGCAATGTTACATGTTTAAAAGTTTTAGGAGCCAAGTTGATTTACTTTAATAAAGAAAAGATTGGGAATTGAGTTTTCGGCTTGGGAAGTGAACTGGGTAGAGGAAGCTTCATCCTAGCAGAGAAAAATGTTGGAATAAAGGAGGAGAAATAGGAATGCTTTTTAATTGATTGAGGGAGAGAGACTGCCCTCCTGGGAGACCTTTCAGAAGATCTCTGTTTCCAGCACAAGAGAAATCTGAAGGGCTAACTTGGTTCTAAGCCAGGAAAAAACCCACAGAGCTCATCCCAAAGCAGGAGCTTGTCACAAAGGGGTTGTTTGTGGCTTAAATCCTGCATCCTGGAGCTGGTAGTGTTCCTGCTCCTGGGTTTATTTCTGCTTTTCCAGAGGGTTGTGCTTCCCTCTGCAGACAGCTGGACTGCCTGCGCCAGCTAGTGGTGGTTCTCTGTGAGCGATCCCAACTCCAGGACCTGGTGGAATTCCCTTACGTGAACCTGCACAATGAGGTAATCCTGCACTGGGATCACGGGGCGGGGGACACAACCTTTAAAGGAAAGGTTAATAGACCCACTGGTGCCTCTTTGTGCTGCAGGTCGTTGGGATCATCGAATCCCATGCCCGGGCAGTGGATCTGATGACTCACAACTACTACGAGCTTCTCTATGCCTTCCATGTCTACCGGCACAACTACCGGAAAGGTAAAGCTTGGGCTGGCACATCGTCCCTGCCTGCTCACCTGGGACACCCCTGCCCCTGGCCCTGCCAGGTGCGTGGCCTCTCCAGGCTCTTGGCTGACGTATTTTTCCCTGTTTTCAGCTGGAACAGTGATGTTTGAGTACGGCATGCGCCTGGGCAGGGAGGTGCGGACGCTCCGGGGGCTTCAGAAGCAGGGCAATTGTTTCCTGGCTGCCATTAACTGCCTGCGGCTGATCCGCCCGGAATACGCCTGGATAGTGCAGCCAGCCTCTGGAGCTGTGGTAGGAATGCTGAGCTTCCTGCAAAGGAGGTTCCAAAATCTTTTCCAAGGGCTGTTGGGCTTCTTAATCTGCGGCTCTTGGCCAACTGTCCTGCCCTGCTCATCACCCCTATCCACGACCTTTGTGTCATTCCCCTTTCTGGAGAAAGTTGGAAGCGGGATAACTTCTGGAAATGGGCTGGTGGATATGTATGGGAATGTATCACCTTTTGCTGAAGACAGTAAATCTTTTGGGGAGTGTGAACAACTGGAATACCAGTCCAAAGCAGAGTTAGTGTAACGGAGGGGTTGTGTTTCAAATCCTAGTCAGGATTCAGGGAGATGGTGGCTGCAGCCTGGTCACCTGATCCTGATGTTCCTGAGAGTGAGTCAGAGATAAAGTAACTTGAGTTCCCAAGGGGTTGCACAGCTTTCCTGCTCTGAATCAAGGCTCCTCCTGTTGGGCTTTATCCTATCAAAGTGATTTATCCTCTGGAAACCAGGTGGGTATAAACCCTCCTTCTGCTTTTTCTTGCAAGTATGAGCGCCCAGGAGCGTCCCCCAAGAGGAGCCACGACGGGGAGTGCATGGCTGTTCCCAGTAAGTGCCCAGTCCTGGTCCTTCCTGTGCCTCTGGAGTTTCCACAGCCTCTCTGCTGTTCCCATGTGAGCTGGGAGATGGCTAAGTGCAGCTCTCACCTCCACTGCATCAATAATGGGGGGGATGTTAAGGTTGTTAACTCTCCCAGTGTCCCCATTTGCAACACATTGCCACAATTCCCCAGTGAATACAGCTATTTCCCCAGTGAATACAGCTATTTCCCCAAGGAATACATCTATTCCCCAAGGAGCTCCTGTGCAGGCTCTCAGCAATTTGATGCCTTGTGCTTTTTTTTTTTTTAGTGGAAATCATTTGTAATTTGAAAAAAAAACAAAACACCTTTCTGAGGCAGTAATTTCTAGTTGTTCAAAACTGTTTGTGCCCTTGGAAATTCTGTCAGGAAAAAGCTCTGCCTGTGTCTGCCACAGCCCAGGATGTGGGATCAGGTTATCCTCAGCCTTCCGGTAGGAAAATTTAAGGTCAGGTATTTTTAAACCAGCTCTTTCTGAAGAGGGTTTTTTTTCTGTGTGGCATGTGCCTGACAGGCGGAGCAGCAGCTGTTCCCAAATATTAGATAACATCTGGAGAAGGAGGAATGGGAGGATGGTATCAAGGAGGTAGCACAGCCAAGGGAGCAGGGAAAGGGCAGCAAATCCTGATCATTCCTGTGGTGCTTTTTGGGATACAGCTCCTCTTAGGATGGGACAGGGGTATAGAGATGGTTTTACAAGGGCATGGAGGCTCTAGAAATACCTTAGAGCCCCTTCTAGTGCCTAAAGGGGCTCCAAGAGAGCCGGAGAGGGACTTTGGATGAGGGCCTAGAGGGACAGGACAAGGGAGAATGGCTTCAAACGACAGAGGGTATGGTGAGATGGGTTACTGGGGAGGAATTCTTCCCTGTGAGTGTGGTGAGGCCCTGGCACAGAGTTCCCAGAGTATCTGTGGTTGCCCGTGGAAGTGTCCAAGGCCAGGTTGGATGGGACTTCAAGCAACCTGGACTAGTGAAAGGTGTCCCTGCCCATGGAATTGTCTGAGCTTTAAGCACTCTTCCACCCCAACAATTCCATGATTCCACGACCTTCTGCACAGTGCCCAAAGAGCCCTTTCTGAAATGCTGAGAGCCCGGTATCCCTCTGTTGCAGCCACTCGCCAGATTGAGATCCTGGAGCTGGAGGATTTGGAGAGGGAATGTTTGCTGGCCCGGATCCGGCTGACTCTGGTGGAACACGACATGTCAGCAGCAGCTGTGGCAGGTGAGAGGGATTCAGGCTCTGTCCTTCCCTAGAGACAAATCCAGGAGCTGGCAGGGAGCACCCAATTCCCATCCCTCCCATGAAATCCATCCACCGAGTTCAGCAACATCAGAGAGGCACATCAGGAAAGCCAATGTTAAGTTTTCCACCCTTTTTTGCCTTTTTCAAGCTCTGGCCATCTGCAGAGGGAGTGGGATGAGCTTCTGAGTTGAGACAAAAAGGGACTTTTTTGTCTTGCTGGAAATCATGGAAGTGTAGAATGGTTAAGGTTGGAAAAGACCTCCAAGATCATCAGGTCCAACTTTTTGAATTGATGCATAACTTATTGTCCTGGGAAATCCTGCTTCATCCAGCAGTGTTAGCTCATCAGAGTTGTTCCTTTTTAAATATCAGAAGGTACAACCTTTCTCACCCTGGGTCTTTTAGTATGTCTGATACGAGTTATACAATGTGTCCACATCTTTCCCCTTTAAATGTCAGGAGGAGGTGACTTCCCAGCAAGGGATTGCAGAGAAAGGAGGGAACAGCTGCTTTGAGGGCAGAGTGGAGACGCAGGGAGCCAAGTGCCGCAGTTTCTGCACTGGCAGAGCTGAGCTGATGCCTTGTTTGCTTGGATACAGACCTGTGACGAAGCTGTCCCCTCCCTAGCCTCAATGATCTTGGAGAACTTTTCCAACCTTAACAACTCCATGACTCTAAACAGCAGCAGCAGCGCTTGCCTGTAGGCCATATATTGCTGCCTATGTCACTCTCCAGTCCCTCCGCAGTCCCTCTTCAGGTGATGACAGATCAGGGACAGCTCTGTGGCTCAGTGCTGCTCTGCAGTCCCTCCAGGGATAGCTCCTGGGCTCATGGGATGCTCTAAAGGCCAGGAAAGCCTCCAGCCATGGATTGAGAAATATTGCTGCAGAGTGTTTGAGGCTGTTGGCACGCGATGCTGCTGCAACTCCGGATGAGTACATGGGGTGAGGCCCCAGTAAGCACTGGGCTGTTACTGGGAGAGGCTTTACCTGGTCCTCCTTCCCTTCAGGCAACTCCACACCTGAGGAAACGGTGTCTCTCCTGGTCCGGGCTGGACTCTTCGACTCTGCCATCACCTTGTGCCAAACCTTCAAGCTGCCCTTGACTCCCATCTTTGAGGGCCTCACCTTCAAGTGCGTGTCCAGGTGTTCTTCCCCCTCAGGGAATGTGGGGCCAGAGGGAAGCAGTGATTTTAGGGTGGAATTTTCCCTAAGAACCTTCCTTTCCTGCCAGTGCAGCTAATTCCCAGCTGTTCCTTGGGAGTAGTCCTCTGAGGGGTGGCTTTGATGCCAGTGGGAAAGGACTGAGCTGTGCAGGGACACACCTTTCTGTGGTTTTTGGTCATGCAGGTGCATCAAGCTCCAGCTGGGAGGGGAAGCAGTGCAGGCCAAGGCCTGGGACTGGCTGGCAGCAAACCAGCTCTCAGCCCTGGTCACCACCAAGGAGTCCAGGTAGGTCTGTCTCTGCAGTTTGGGAGGAGGAGGGTCTGGAGGCAGGAGCCTTGTGGGAAGCCAGAGTGTCAGGGGTCCTTAAAAACTGCTTAAAGCAGAACTGTGGGACAGGGATATGGGGTGAGCTGTGCTTTCACGCTGTCCCCACATCACCTGGAGCACACCATGGCTTCCCAGACAGTGACAGGAGCTGCTGGCACGTATTCCAAGGGGAATTGTGTCTTTGCAGTGCCACAGATGAAGCCTGGAGGTTGCTGTCATCCTACTTGGAGCGTTACCCATCCCAGAACAGCCTGTACCATCGATGCGTCATCAACAAGCTCCTGGCACACGGGATCCCTCTGCCCAACTGGCTCATTAATAGCTACAAGGTGAGAACAGGGAACCAGCTGTCCCAAAAACCTCCAAATTCCATCTGTCCCAGAGCTGCCAGATGACTCTCACTCCAATGGAGTCCTGCCAGCTCTACCCCCCTTCCCAGCTCCAGGCAATGGTGCTGGGTGCTCTGCACCCAGAAGCAAGTCTTGGAGCAGGTTCCTCTTGGCATGGTCCTGGTTCCTGGTCACACTCCCTGGCTGAGTTTCCTTTTCTTTTCTGCAGGAGGTGGACGCTGCTGAGCTGCTGCGCCTCTACCTGAACTATGACCTGCTGGAGGAGGCTGTGGATTTGGTCCTGGAGTATGTGGATGCTGTGCTGGGCAAAGGACACCAGTATTTTGGGATTGAGGTGAGCTCACCTGCACCTGAGATGTGGCAGGACGTTCCTTGAGGACACAATGCGAGGGTTCCTGTCCCTTCCAGGTGCCTCTGTCCCCAACATCCCCCACGATGTGGCTTCCCTACACTGCCATCGACCAGCTGCTGCAGGCACTGCGGGAGAGCTCTGCCAACGAAAACAGTGTTGTGGTAGGTGCAGGGTCCCCAGACACCTGGATGAGGCGGTACTGGGACGGGATGCAGGATGGGGTGGGATCCATTGTGATTCCTGTCTCTGCCAGCTCTATGAGAAGCTGAATGACCGGATGGAGGACTACCAGCAGAAGGTCAGCGTGGCCACCCTGGAGCGCCTGTACTGCCGACCCTAGTGCAGGTGACGTCCCCAGGAGTGCCACCACCCCACCTTGTGGTGCTGTATTTACTCATTGTTTTTCTGTACGGATCTGGTTTGGGGAGGTGGGTTGCCCCTTCAGCATCTCCCCTCGCTGTCCCTCTTGGGGGCAGTGGGTGATGAGCAGAGCTGGGGGGTGTGGCCACGACACCTCCCTACTCTCCACCTGCTCCGGATGTGGAACTTTTGGGAACTTCTTTTATTTATTGGTATGTTTTTGGATGAACTTTAATAAAATGGAAACGTTATTCCAGATGTGCATCAGAGTGGAGTGGGAAAAGGGGGAACTGTGAGACTCTTCTCCCCCAAACCCTCCATACAGCCCTTCCTTCAGAGCCAGGATGTAGGGCAGGATGAAGCTGTAGGGTCCAGGGAAGGATGGAGCTATATCCCCAATGGATAGAGTTCAAGAGAACGGGGTATAGGGTAGGAAGGGGCTATAGTCCAGGAAAAGCTATAGGATTGTGCCATAGGGTAGAATGGAGCTACTGCCCTGGAGGGCCCTCAAGAGCAGCCTGTGCTATAGAGCAGGACAGGGCTATAGACATGAGGCCATTCCAGTCTGTAGGGCAGGATGGAGCTCTAGGGCAGAAAGATGCTATAAATTTAAGGAGAGCCCTGTCCCTTAGGGAAAGATGGGGCAAGGAAAGGGCATTAAACCTACACCTATCCCTATGCCAGAGGGCAGGGTCACCAAACCCACACCTATCCCTGTTCCAGAGGACAGGAATGAGCACCAAACCCTGGCTATCCCATTCCAGAGGGCATGAATGGGCCCCAATCCTGCCTATCCCTATTCCAGAGGGCAGGAATTGGCACCAATTCCCTGTTCCAGGGGACAGGAATGGGCCCCAGTCCTGCCTATCCCTGTTCCAGAGGGCAGGAATGGGCCCCAATTCCTCTATCCCAGTCCCAGAGGGCAGGAACAGGCCCCAGTACCTCTCTCCCAGTCCCTCCATCCCAATCCCTACATTCTAGTCCCCCTTTCCTAATCCCCCCTCTCCCAGTCCCTCCATCCCAATCCCCGTATCCCAGTCCCCCTATCCCAATCCCTCCATCCCAATCCCCGTATCCCAGTCCCTCCATCCCAAT
>WBMV01000455.1:14123-50847 GCA_013396655.1 Campylorhamphus procurvoides
GCCCCCATGTCCTTCCTATCCTGGTCTGCAGGTGGGGGCTCACCTGAGGGGGCAGAGGGGCACAATCCCCCCCTGCCCACCCTGCTGCCCACGCTGGGGGATCAGCCCAGGGCATGGACCATGTCCAGCCTCTGCCCCACATCTGATCCTCAAGCACCCCAAGAGCATCTTTGTGATGCCAAAACCATCTTTGTCCTTTGGTTGGTCCAAACTTCTGCAAATGCTCCACTCTGTGGGGGTTCAGGTTTGTCTGCAGGCACTGCTAAAACAAGGTCTGGGGCTTGTGATGCTTTGCTGGGATTGCTTTCCTAGAAGCCTCTTCAAAACCTCTGGATTGAGTATTCACTTCAGAATGTTTATTATCTTATTTTTTGCTTATTTAATTGATATTTCTCATTTTAATTAAAAATCTAAGGGGCAGCTCTGCCTGGCCAAGCAGCAACATGAGGAATGGTGGCTCTGGGGCTGGGTGTGATGCAAATCAACAGGTTCCTCCTGCAACCTCCCCTTGTATCCACCTGAAATCCACTTTGACGAGCCCTGACCCCCCCAAGGACCACCCTCAGCTCCTCACCAGGGAGGGAGATGCCTTGGGTTGCTGCAGGACCCTCTCTGATGTGTTTTAAGTGGAAGGAGCCCAGAATGAACCAAAGGGTGAGAAAACTGAGGGGGAAAAGATGTGACCAGCACAGCAAACTGGTCCTAACTGGGCTCACAGAGCTGAGTGGGAGGCAGTGACTCTTCTGAGACTTTGTTGGGAGGGAAAGAGGAAGGGAGGAAGGTCAAGGCAAGGCAGAGCCTTGGGCGGGGTGGATGAATCCTTGTTTAACACTTTGCTGTGGGGCTCAATCCTGGCAGGAATGGGGGGTTTGGGAGGAATTTTTTCCACGGTCTGAAATTGCAGCTGCCATTTGAGCTCCTGAGAGCTGCCTAATGAGAGGATGTTGGAGCCTGCCTGGCGAGTTCTCTCTGCTTCCTGACATGCTCAGGGTGCTCTGGAGAAGGGTCCTCTCAGGTGAGCAACCCCCAGCCCCAAGGATGGTCAAGGTGGCCTTGCTTTCCTTCCTGCACAGTGCAAGGGGCAGCAGGTTGAGGTTTTAGGGGTTTCACCCCTGCAGGAAACGCTGCCAGCTCCTTTCCTGCCTTCCCTGGCACGGGAATCATTCCTGGAGTGAAATATTGGAGAAGCAACACATGTAATTGCAGCTTCTCCAGGCAGGGTAGAAGAACATGCGTGGTATTTCCTTCTCAGCAAGTCCCCTCTGAGGAGGAACCCCCTTCCCAGCCCATGAGAATGGATTAATTTATTCATTTACAAGGAATTAATGAGGCAGAAGCAGAGGGAATCACTTAATTTGTGTCTCCAGAGGGAAGTTTTCCATGGGCAATTCCGGCCACTGTGAGAAGATCTGATCTAGGGGGGCATTTCCCACCCAGGGTTGGCTTGTCAGGGTGTTGGTGTAACTGAGGTGCCCAAACCATCCTTGGGGATCATAACACTAAGAAGGGATGTGCAAACAGAGGGAGAAAAGGGCATTAAATGCGTAAAAAGGGGCTGTGGGGCAGATCTGGAGTGTTTTGGTTCAGCTCCTTGAAGGATTTGTTCTCCCACTTCAACTCAATATCTGGTAACTCAGATTTTAGCAGAGGCAAGACCTCCATCTCCTGGGTGCCAGGGCCTGCCCACCCTCACAAGGAACAATTTCTTCCCAATATCCAGCCCAAATTCCCATTCCTTCAGTCTGAACCCATCCCCCTTGTCCTGTCACCCCAGTTCCTGATGAACAGCTCCTCTCGAGCTTCCCTGGAGCCCCCTCAGACCCTGGAATGTGCTCTGAGATCTCCACACAACCTTCTCCTCTCCTATTTTCTTCCTCTTTCTTGGTTATTTTATTGTGGGAAGAGAAATATTGCTCAAAAAACCCAGCTGATGTTTAAATCCAGGCATCAGGGATGCTCTGATTTCCTTTGGGTAGGAAACCCCCTCTCCATTTATCACCTTGGAGATGGGAAAATCCCAACCCTGGATAAAAACACCAAGGAGAAGTCACTTTGGATGCATCAGCCAACAAACACATCAACACCAGGAGCTTTGCAGGGTCACCAACTACAATTTATTATGTTTTTTTCTTAGACAGATTGAAGCAAAAAAAGAATTAAAGATCCCACACACCAAGAGGAAAACAAAGAACCGGCGCTCGTGAAGGAAAACCAGCGTTGATCATCGGGGGTGATTTCCAGGAGCATCACAAGCACTCAGTGATGGAAGGCACAAAGAGAAGGGACATCCTACAATCTCCAGGCACAAGAAGGAAGCTCCATATCCATAAACACCCATAAATATCCATACCCAGCACGGGATGGGCTCAGTTGCCACCGCAGCAGCCGCCGTTGCCACCCCCGCAGCAGCCGTTGTTGTTGCTGCTGATGGTGTAGCAGGTCATGGGCATGCAGCAGGACTGCACGGGCATGCAGCAGGGGCTGCAGCACTGCATGGGAGCGCAGCACATGGGCCTCTTGCAGCCCTTGGCGCTGGTGCAGCAGGTCACGGTGTAGTTGCTACCACCGCAGCAGGACATCTTGTTGGTCGGGGTGTAGGCAAAGCTGGAGGGGGAAAACAGGGTTTGGGGTCATTGAGATGAAAATGTTCTTAGCCCACAGTGGGTGGGGAGGTCCCTGGTGCTCAGGATCCCAGCATGGCCTTGTTTTGGGGTTGGACACACGTGGTTTTAGCACATTGTCCAGCACTGGTTCCATCAGAGGAACCACCCAGGTGGTGCCCAAACCAACCCCCGGTCTCTGGTCCCAAACTCAGTCTCTGATCTCAAACCCAACCTCTGGTCCCAAACCCAACCTCTGGTCCCAAACTCAGTCTTTGATCTCAAAATCAGTCTCTGGTCCCCAAAAAAATCTCTGGTCCTCAAACCAATCTCTGGTCCCCAAATCTCCTGCATTGTCTCATCCCAAACCAGACAGCCCCAAAATTCCTGCAGAGAAGCCCATGGAAACCCAACAGAGTCCAAAAGGAGGGGCAAGCAGCAAACTCCAACTTACCCTGTTGACCAGTGAGGACTGGAAGGAGAAGTGGAGATGAGTGAATGAAGACCCTTCTTCTGAGGAGCCTTTTATACTCTGCAGAGCCTCCCCCCCTGGAAATGAGGCATTCCTTGGCAATTCTGATTCCAGGATGGATCACTCGGGACATCCTTCCCACGTGGCATCCGGTATTTAATCTTCACCTCTTTCCTTTTGCTCACCACCTCAATTTTGCCCCCTAATTACTCGTTCTGATGAACAACAGATGCAAATTTTCTAATGAATTTGCGTTAATGGGGCCGGAGGCAGCTCCAAGGAAGCTCCACTTCCCAAGGAATGACCTCGGGACACACTCAGCAATGTGCCTGGGGCCAGGTGGGTGCTGAAGCAGTGGGACAACCACGCCTGGAACTTGGAAATGTCACCTCTCATGTGTCCTCTCTGCCCTTGGCTGGGATTTTTGGGGACTGGTGGAAACTCTTGGTCAATGGGAATCCTTGTTTTCCTGTCTCTGTGGTCAAGGTTTAGGCTGGAGAGTTTCTCCTTTCTCAGTCTTGCTCTTGGGTCTTCTTCAGGGTGCTGGGCCCTCCTGCTCCCTGCTTCTCATTTCTATTTTATATTAAGGTTTTTCTTCATTTTCATGCTTGGAATGGATGGATTAAATCTAAATTAAGAGGCTTTCAAGGTGGTGGTGGACGTGTGACTATGTTTTCCTGTGTTGTTTCAATAAATCCCATCTTTTGAGATGATTCCTGAGGTTTGTGAGATCGAGACAACTCGTGATAACCGCATTTGAGCGTTTCACAGTTTAATTCTGCGTCCCTGCAACAAACACCAGAAATTACGGCCACGTGCAGAGCCAGGACAACTCCACGTGAGGAGAAGAAGGTGTTGATGGTGTTTTCATGTGATGAGAGGGGCCACCAATACAAGATGAGAGTTCCAAGATGCTGAGGCAGTGCCTACTCATGGCAAATCACGCTCAGCAGACTCTGACTGTGGGGCTGATGTGCCGGCTGGGACATCATGTGTGTTCCCAGGATGCGACCGTGACCTCCTGTGACGTCGGGTGTCCCTCTGGAATTGTCCCCAGGGGAGCATTGTTGAGGTCACTCCATAATAGCCAGAAACTTGCCTGCAGGAAGCAACGTCCTGCTTGTGTAAACCCTCAAACATCTCCCCTGAGCAAGTCACTCATCGCGTTTTGATCGGGCTTTATTGTTGCCGTATTGGCCAAGACGGTGCCAACCATCATAGAAATAATCATTCTGTAATCATGGAAATAGAGAATGGTTTGGGTTGGAAAAAACCTCGGGAGATCATCTAATCCATCCCTTCTGCTTGGGCAGGGACATTTCCCACTGTCCCAGGTTGATCCAACCTGGCCTTGGACATTTCCAGGGACGGGACAACCTGTGCCAGGGCCTGCCCACCCTCACAGCGAGGAATTCCTTCCCAATATCCCATTTAGCCCTGCTCTCTGGTGCTGGGAAGCCATTCCCTGTGTCCTCTCACTCCAAGCTCTGGACCAAAGTCCTTCTCCAGCTTTCTTGAAGCCCCTTTAGGCTCTGGGAGGGGCTCTGAGTTCTCCCCTGAACCTTCTCCTCTCCAGACTGACCCACCCCAACTCTCTCAGCATTTGTGGCATTTTTCCTGCTGTTAAATGTCATTTAATGTACAATTGAGTCAGAAATAAGATCTCCAGGATCTTTACAGTCCATGTCCCATTCTATGAAGTCTTTGTGAACTTCCTTGGTGGTTCTGTGAGTTTGAGACCTTCAGGACCTTTGTGAACGAGGCAGGATCTGACCCTGCAGCTTTTCCAGGTTGGCTGGAGCTCTGAGCATCCTGGTCTGGTGGAGGGTTGGAATGAGATGATCTTTAGTGTCCCCTCCCACCCCAAACCATTCCATGATTCCACGATGACATTAATATTCCTTAACCAATGCACTTCTTTGCATTTTAGCGTATCAAATACCCTCCTTCCAGTGCATTTAACCAGATTTACTTCTCCATAAAACCCTCCTGAACACCTGGGACATGTTTTCAGGAGAGTTAAACAGGCAGAGGAGATGATTCCAAGGCAGACTGAGGAAGCAATCAAGCCAGTGCTCGAGGCACCTTCCCCAGACATGCAATTCAGGGCTGACTCCTGCATTTTAATGCCAAAGAAAGTCCCAGCCGGGTAGGAAAGGTATCCCTGACTCATGCCCCTGCTATTTTAGGAATGAAGCTTTTAAGTTGTATGTTGAGCCCTGGGTTTCATTCCAGCTCTGGGAGCCCAGGAACGTGGGGAGGAAACGCTCACAACTTGATTTATTTACAAATAAATCGAGGTGGTTTCTGGGCTTTTATCTCTGGAAGATGGTTGTGGAAGAAGATGTGCCCGTGCCCAGTGAGTAGTGAATTCCTCTCAGTACCTGTTGAAATGTCCCTTCCAAGAGCAGGGGTGATATCTCACTGGGGCCTAAAATTTGCTCATCACCCATCTCTGAGCTCTGGTGATCAGTGACAGGACCCGAGGGAGCTGTGCCAGGGGAAGTTTAGGCTGGATATGAGGAAAAGGTCCTTCCCCCAAGGGTGGTGGGCACTGAACAGGCTCCTCAGGGCAGTGGGCACATCCCAAAGGCTTCCAAAGCTCCAGGGGTGTTTGGAAAACACTGAGGGACAGGGTGGGATTTTGGGGTGTCTGTGCAGGGTTGGACTTGGATGATCCTTGTGGGTCTTTTCCAGCTTAGGATATTCCAGGATTTTATGATTTGTGGAGTGGTGGAATTGCTCCTCAATCAGACCATGTTTTTTGAGTTTTAATCCCCTTAACCTTTAAGTTTTGTAGCAAATAATGATTTCTGGCGGGTCAGAAAATGCAAGAAGGGATCTTAGAATCGTGGAATGGTTTGGGTTGGGACATTGAAGGTCATCCAGTCCCACCCCATTCCATGGGCAGGGACACCTTCCACTATCCCAGGTGGCTCCAGGTCCCTTCCAAACTGACCTTGGACACTTGCAGGGATGGAGCAGCCACAGTTTCTCTGGACAACCCATTCCAGTGGCTCAGGCTGCTCCCTTTGCTGCCTCCAGACATGACCTAATCTGTGCCAACAGACTGGGCAGCTCTTTGCTTCCTAAATGTTCTGCTTTCTGCTGTGCCAAAGGCACAGATGGCACCTTAACGATGACAAATTCTGGGCAAAGTGATGGAAGAACAACCAAAAGACCAGATGTTGGGTTTTGCTTAATGCTGTTTTATTGTCTACAAGTCAAGAGAGGAAATGAAGAGTGATCACATTGACAGCAAAGGTTTCTCAGGTCCCAACCACCAAGAAGAGAATTAACACCCCACTAATATCTATTGGCTCTTTGCCTTTTACAATGGTTGATAAACCCAAGCATGTTGAACATAATAATTAAAGAACAGAAAGAAGCAGCAGCTTGGGCTGAAAAGAAGAACGAAATCACTACATGTTGGCTCCACCATGGTGAGAACCAGAAGCAAACTAGAAGCTTTTCATCTCCTGCTGCCTCTTCTTGTCTCCCACCAGAGATGGAGCTGGCAGAGGTGCTTTGCCACCCGGGGCTGGCTCAGCAGCACTTCTTGATGCTGGCACAGCACTGCTGGATGGGGATGCAGGGCACGCAGCACTTCTTGACAGTCGTGCAGCACTTCACGGGGCTGCAGCACACCACCACGGGCTTCTTCTTCACCACGTAGGAGCAGCAGGACACGGGAGCGCAGCCACAGGGGCAGCAGCAGGGCCGTGGGGCACAGCACACGGTCTTCTGGCACACCTGGGCACAGCACACGGACTTCTGGCATGGGTCACAGCACACAGACTGGCATGGGTCACAGCACACGGTCTGGCACGGGTCACAGCAGGGCTTCTGGCATGGGTCACAGCACACAGTCTGGCATGGGTCACAGCAGGGCTTCTGGCATGGGTCACAGCACACAGACTGGCACGGGTCACAGCAGGCAGTCTGGCACGGGTCACAGCAAGGCTTCTGGCATGGGTCACAGCACACGGTCTGGCACGGGTCACAGCAAGGCTTCTGGCACGGGTCACAGCACACAGTCTGGCACGGGTCACAGCAAGGCTTCTGGCATGGGTCACAGCACACAGTCTGGCACGGGTCACAGCAGGGCTCACAGCACACAGTCTTCTGGCACGGGTCACAACACACGGTCTTCTGGCACGGGTCACAGCACACAGTCTGGCACGGGTCACAGCACACAGTCTGGCACGGGTCACAGCACACAGTCTGGCACGGGTCACAGCACACAGTCTGGCACGGGTCACAGCACACAGTCTGGCACGGGTCACAGCACACAGTCTTCTGGCACGGGTCGCAGCAGCAGGACTGCTGGCAGGGGCTGCAGCACACGGTTTTCTGGCACGGGCTGCAGCACACGGTCTTGGTCTTCACGACGGAGCAGCATCCTGTGGAGCAGCAACCAGTGGAGCACATGTTGTTGGGAGTGTGGTGGAGGGTGGACCGAGAGAGGACCTGAAACACGACAGACTTTCAGATACGACCCGTCCTGCCAAGTTTAGTGGTTATTCTGGCACAGGAATGTCTCTGTCTCGAAGCTGTGGGTGATACCCACATCCCACCCCGCTTCCTACTGTACTCCTTGAGGTGCCTAAAGAGATTCCCACTGCCTTCCCTCCTCCATGGAGATCACTCCACCCCAAGGAGCTCATTTTCTAACTCTGCTCTCTCTCCCTTTCGCAAGACAAAGCAGACCAAGAGTCTCCAAAACCTCTGGATTTCCTAGAGAGCTGTAGATCATAAACCCATAGAATCACAGAACAGCTCGGGTTGGAAGGGACCTTTAAAGGTCCATCCAGTCCAGCTCCCTGCAGAGCTCAGACACAAAGACACATCTCGACTCACTGCTTGACCAAACCCCAAACCATCACCACCACTGCTAATAGGTACCACTTACCTTAGCAGCTTGAGAGGTGAAGTTGTGTGAGGAGCAAAGGGACCTGGGGACCTTTTATTTGGCTCGGAATTGCCCTGCCGGACATGAGGTACCCCCCAGCAATTCGGGATTTACGCACTAAGCCTGTACTTATTCACTGCATGGGCCTTCAGCTGGTTAGTCTTTGCCTCGTGGCTTTTGAGCCACCCCTCAATTTTGTGCCATTATCAATTTGGTGTCTGAATTTTTTACAATTTTTTAATGTCAAGTTAATTCTTGTGGGATTCTTTAAAGGGTTTTTTTTCTGCTTGTTTTGCATATGGTAATGCTGCTGCGTTGAGATGCTCCGTGGCTTGTTCAGCTGGACAGTCCTTAATTAACATAAAAAATCCTAATTAGGATCGAGGCGCAGCAGATTCCAGAGGTCTCTGGACGTCAGTTGCTCCTTGATATGATTTTTAGGATTGAATTCCAGGAAAGGCAATTCTAAGGCCTCATGTTTTGTGTTTGAATGAAGAAATGGTGAAGCCTAATAGGATTTCTGGTCACCAGAAGGGCAAATATGGAACAGCAAGTTTTTGACATCTCATCCCTCGCTGCCTCATCCCATCTATGCATGGGAAGACACTTGGCCTTGCAATGGAATCATAGAATTATGGAAGGCACCCACAAGGACCATCAAAGTCCAACTGTTGGCCCTTCAGAGCCCCAACAATCCCACCACAAGGCCTTGCCAATATCAGACATTTTGGGTGCAAAGGACTGTGCAAACTCACGGTGGAAATTCGGAGTTCGGCTCAAATCGGGGTCCATATTTTTCCAATTCCTTTTTGACGTATTCAAATCAAACTCAAATGCAAAAACCCCCCTCTGGAAGTTTTGCATCCTGTTTATGCTCAGCATAATTAGATCTGCAAAATTCCTATTCAATTCTTTTTAAATTCTGCTTTGCCCTCGAGTAATGGCAGAGCCACCTGCGGATGTGATTTCTGGAATAACTCTGTGCTCATCTCAGTCACCCGTGGACAGACATTAGTTAATGATGTTAATGATCACCTTGTGATTATTCATTAATGACCAACGTTAATATTTTCCATGAAGGCCTCCTGAGCATCTCGAGGATTTCAAATTAAGCCACATCTTTATAAAAAAATTATCTCGCTGCTGTCAGAGGAAATTCACGGGACCTGGGACTGACGTGATTGAATGTTTCATGTCTGAGATCACCTCAAGGAGAAGGGCTGATCCTGCTGAGGTGAAGGACAGAAGATCTAGGCTGTGTTTGCTCATCCAGAACTAAAATCCTGGATGTTGAGGACATGAGAGGTCATCATGAGCCTGAAGTTTGACTTCTGGTGATACAAAACCTCCGTTTCCACCCCATTCTGTTGGGAAGTCCTAATTAAATTTGGCTTCATCGCAGTTTTGAGGATCTGCTCTTCAAAGGACCATGAAGTCACCCCTTCTCCAGGCAAGGTCTTTCCAAGGTCAACGTTCCTGCTCCCTAAAACATGGGCTTAATTGAGTTCAGCTTCATGTTAATGACCAGGTGTCTCTTCCACACATTATCATCTAATTAGTGATTGAGATTTATACCAGTGGAGAAGCTGCAACTCCTCAACCAACCACGGGGGTTTCTGAGCCTGCAGAGAAAGGCCAGGATATTCCAGCATTGGGAATGTGGGGAATCCTGAGCAGGGAGGTAAAGGAAGACATGTTGGTCAAAATGAGGCCATTTTATGTGTGAATTTCTATGGATTTGGTGTGTTGCNCTCTCCAACTTCCCTGGAGCCCTTTCAGATCCTGGATGGTGCTCTGAGGTCTCCACACAACCTTCTCCTCTCCAGTCTGAACATTCCCAGCTCTCCCAGCCTGTCTGGAGCATCTCCAGCCCCTTTATCAACTTCGTGGCCCCCTCTGGACTCTCTCCAGCTGAAGAGGAAATAAAATATTCCATGATCAGTCACAGAGGAGAAAATTGGAGTCCTGGAGCAGCAGGACAAAGTCTCAGCTTGAAGACAAACCCACTGCCATGGCCTCAGAGCTTCACTAACTCAACACCCACCTACAGGGAGAAGAGGAACCAGTAGGAAAACTTCTTTTTAAGGCAGCTGCCAAGGGTCCTGTGAAGATGAACCACCTCTTGGCAACCACAATAACCCACACGCAGGTGATTAATTAATTGCTCTCCGTGTCCCATTTGCAACTTTTCCTTTTCAGCCCATTCCTCTCTAATGACAATTTTCTCCATAACCTATAAATAGCTAATTCCAGTCACTTACAGAACTGGTCATTTACTGGCTATTGCAGAGCCTGGCTCATTCCAGGCTGTTTCCCACGGTGGGTGAGTCATTCCAGGGAAACCTTCTCTTATTTCACACCGGAGAAATTGGTTAATTGAGGCTATTCCAAGGCAAGCGGCAAACCCTGTAGGATTTGCTTTGCTTTGCTTCCAAATATAATGATGGAAAAGTGGGAACACTCAGTAAAAACAGGAATCCACAGGTGGGGCCACCTGGCTGTAAATCTGAACCCACCCCTGACATGTGCTGAGCTCAGGGCAGGGATTTGTTTCCAATTAATCTGGCGTGTTCCTTCCAGCCCTGGAATCGCTGCTGGGACCTGCAGGCCTTTTCCGTGGCTTTCATGTTTCCTTGGCATTCCTCCTGCTGGAGCTGTTTCCACCAGGGATTAAAATACAGCTCCAAACTCACGGGAAAACACGGGCAAGGAAAGAATTCCAGAATTGTTGAAATTCCAAAAGACCTCCAAGCCCATGGAGTCCACCCTGTGCCCCATCCCCACCTTGTCACTCAGTGCCACCTCCAGGTGTTCCTGGGACACCTCCAGGGCTGGGGACTCCAAACCTCACCGGGCAGCCCCTTCCCACCCTTTCCAGCACCAAACTCCTCCTCCTGCCCCACCTGACCGTCCCCTGGTCCTGTCCCTGTTCCCTGCAAGCAGAGCCCGACCCCCACCTGGCTCCAACCTCCTGCCAGGGGATTTTAGAGCCAGAAGGTCCCCCTGAGCCTCCTTTTCTCCACAATGAGCCCCCCTAACTCCTTCAGGAGTTCTCCAGCCCCTTCTCCTGCTGCTTCAGCCCCATTCCCATTTCTGGTCACCCTCCAGCCCCTCAATGTCTCTCCTGCCATGAGAACTGGACAAAGCACTCAAGGTTTGACCCAGCTCAGAGGGACAATCCCTCTCCTGCTCCTGTGGCCACACTCTTTTTGTTCCAGACCAGGTGTTATTTGTCTTATAGACCACCTGAGCACACCTAGGCTGTCACCAGCATCCCCATGGCCTTCTGGAGCTTTCCATCCACTCTTCCCCCAGCCTGGATCTTTCCATAGGGTTGTGATCCAAGTGCCAGACTTGACACTTGGCCTTGTTGAACCTGGTTGAACCTCACCCTGTTGACCTTGGCCCTTCGATCCAGCCTGTGTGACAGAGTGTTGGCTAAAACCATCCAGAACCGTTAGGTTGGCTTGAAATACCGTTTTTATTGTCTTGCTGGAGGGTGAAGCAGCAAAGCAAGAAGGAAACCATTCCCAGCAGAGAGCGCGTATTGAATTGGCAGAAAGTGGAGAAACAGCTCAAAACTCAGGAAACCAAGAGGTTCCATCCTAAAATGGTGTCACCTCTGATGGTTTTAGGAGGGTTTACTTGGAGAGAAGGTTGGAAAAAGGCTGGAAAGCCACCAGCATTGGGGATGAGCTTGAGGTTTTGGGCAAGGAATGAGCCGGTGCATCCAGAGCTGGATTCTTCTTCAATACTTGGGGTACGTTGGTGGCATCTTGCAGATGTTCTTGGTGTACTGGGGGCAATAGGGGGTTGGGGGGCAATAACGCTGCACAGGGGGGCAATAGGGCTGCACAGGGGGGCAATAACGCTGCACGGGGGGGCAACAGGACCCCACGGTGGGGTAACAGGGTGCCACGTAGGTGCATTTCTGCTCCGGCTGCCTCTGGACGGGGTAGTGGCAGGAGGGCTCCGAGTCGTGGCAGGAGGAGCGGGATCTGAGGCAGGAGAACCAGGATCTGTGGCTGGAAGAGCGGGCTCCGTGGCAGGAGGACTCGTAGTCGTGGCAGGACCCCCGTGAGCACATTTTTTGGGGTATGGGCAGAGCTGTGTGGGGCAAGAGATCAGCGTGGTGAGAGGAGGCCCAGAGTCACTTCTCCTATTCCCCCTGGTTTTTGCTTTTAATAATATTTTTCTGGAGATCTCTGGCCTCGAGTCTCCAGGTTCTCTCTTTGTTTTTTCCTTCCTAATCCAGAGATCCAACACACCCTCAGTCCCTCTGGATCTGCTGGGCGTACTCTGGGAATTGCTGTGTGAAATCAGCGCCCTAAAAGCCAACTGGAGCCTCATGAGCCCATTCCAACCCCACCTCTCTCCCCCTCAGAGCTTGTATCACCCGAAGATCCCTCCAAGTGCCTTCTCTGCACCTTCCTGGTGATCCCCATCCCTCCATCTGCCATTCCCTCTTCCTCAGGGAGGAATTTATCCAAGTCCCAACTCCCAGGAGGTCCATAAAAACCTCTCATGGGCGTTTCTTCTCTCTCAGCAAGAACAGGCATAGTAAAATTGGTCTTACCTTCTTCAGCTGCGGCAAGAAGTTTCTGGAAGCGAAGGCGAGTGGCTGAGGAGGACTGGGCTGAGCGACCTTTTATACCCTCCAAAGGTTATCAGGGCTATGAGACACCTCTGTGCAATGACACTTTAATTGTTTCCGGTCTCAATCCCTATTTTTAGTGTCTCCTCTCTGACACGCCACATTCTGTCCCGTAGGTAATTCCTAAGACAGGGATTTTGGGAGGCATTTCTCTCCCATTTCCTGGAGACTGACACTAATCTGATGGGTGTTAATTAGCTGTCCAATGGATAACTGGGATTGCACCATCAGTGACAGAGAGGTCCCAGAAGTGCTGACTCCTGGGGGAGGTCTCCAGGTGACAGCTCAGGGTTTTAATTTGTGGAGTTGAATGCCAAGAGGAAATGGGATTAGGAGCTGCAACTCTTGGGCATGGCACAAAGCTGGAAAATCCGGCGGGATCTCCTGGGTTCCCTGGTGTGGCAAAAAAAGGAAATGTTTCTGGCTCTTCACGTGTTCCTTGGCTTGGCAGATGATTGGGATGAGTCCATCAAGTTGTTTCACGTGAATCAAAGGTACTTGAGATCAGGAAATACAGCTGATGATGAGCCCTGTATGAGTATATGAAGTTTTTCCATTCTTTGGTTTCTCTTCACTGAATTTTTAATGCTTGTTTTCCACCTGACCTCACCTGCAGAGATGTGTGGAAAGCAAAGGATTCAGAGAAAAAGAGCTGAAGTTTGAGCAAATATTGGATTCTGGCACTGGAGGTGAAAGTGTGGGCACCACAGCTGGATTTACAACTCTGTTTGACTCAGACTTCGAAGTGGAAGAAAATGAAACTCATCAGCTTGGGAAAATTAGAGCAATTTATTGACCAGTGAGGAGAAGATCCTCCCAAAGTGTGGGTGTCCTCCAGCTTTTCTTCAGGCCAGAGGCCACGTAATTACCTGTGGTGAGTTTTGTGTAACAGGAGAGGATTGTCCCAATTCCTCAGGGACATTTTGTGACTCAGTTGTGGGTCCCAAACCAAGAGCTGCATTTGGCAAAGTCGGAGCTGGTGTGACAGTTCTTTCCTCCAGGCTTTGTCCTGGAGCATCACACTGATGTTCCTCCAAGATCTTTCTGCCTCTTCAACAACCTTCTAAAAATTAGGTGGTTTTGGTTACACCCACTCAAAAAGTATCTCTGAACCTTTCAAATCCAGGTCCTGCTGAGGAAAATGTGATCTCTAAAGAGTTCTCATCGTCCACTGCCCACAGATCTCTCAGGGGACTTTGTGGCTTCTCTTTTCAGAGCCTCAGATGGGCTGAGATGTTTGAAAATACTTCTGTGCCCAAGGTCTGAAGTTGGGCTTAGAGGAAATTATTGCATGTTGAGAAAGAGCAACTGTGACCTACTTAATCCTCTTTTATTTAATGAGCTATCTCAGGATCCCAGAACCATTTGGGTTGGGAAAGCCCTTCAGGATCATCCAGTCCACCCTGTGCCCCATCCCCACCTTGTCACTCAGTGCCACCTCCAGGCGTTCCTGGGACACCTCCAGGGCTGGGCACTCCAAACCTCCCTGGGCAGCCCCTTCCAAAGCCTCCCCACCCTTTCCAGGACCAAATTCCTCCTCCTGCCCCACCTGACCCTCCCCTGGTCCTGTCCCTGTTCCCTGGGAGCAGAGCCCGACCCCCACCTGGCTCCAACCTCCTGTCAGGGGGTTGCAGAGTTTTCATTCAAGTGTCTTTGATCTCTTTAATCCCAAAATGATGGGACAAAAATCTTCTAGACCCAAAGCTCTGCTCAGCTCTTATGCCCATATAGATTTTTGGTAGTTGAGAACTTCTCCCTCTCCTAACATGTCTTTCATTCATTCCTAAATGAATGTGGGAATTATTTGCCACCAACTCGAGGGATGCTTTGAGAATACAAGGAAATTTGGCTGAAAGCCCCATAAAACAAAATAAAAAAGAAAAAAAATCAAGGAAAAAGAGAATTAAGAAATTCAAAGGCAACGAGGGTCTCATGACTTGCCAGATTTATTATTTCCCACACCCAGATGAGTCCCACACAGAAAATGCTCACCAGAGAAAGATCCCCAACAGTAATTAAGCCCTGAATAATTAGAAAGGACATTTCCCGAATAATTAGAAAGAATGACACCACGAATGTTAATTAGGGGAACACTAAATCCCAACAAGGCACATGGCCCAGGATCTCAGGAAGGAGGAGACGAGCCGTGGTCGGAGCCGGTCCAGGAGCTGGGGTTGGGTCCTGTTAATACTTGGAGCAAGCTGGTGGCAGGTTACAGATGTTCTTGGTGTACTGGGAGCAATAGGGGACCTGGGGACAATAGGGAACCTGGATAAGATGATTTTTAAGGGGGCAATAAGTGACCGGGGGGCAATAACGCTGCACGGGGGGACAACAGGACCCCACGGTGGGGTAACAGGGTGCCACGTAGGTGCATTTCTGCTCCGGCTGCCTCTGGACGGGGTAGTGGCAGGAGGGCTCCGAGTCGTGGCAGGAGGAGCGGGATCTGAGGCAGGAGAACCAGGATCTGTGGCTGGAAGAGCGGGCTCCGTGGCAGGAGGACTCGTAGTCATGGCAGGTCCCGCGGGAACACATCGTTGTGGAGTGTTGGGAGCTGGAGGGAAGAGAGAGAAGGTCAGATTGGCACAGCTGATCAGCCTAGACCTCTTGTGTTTTCCTTGGCTCTTGTTCTGGAGTGGAAAGGGAAATGTTGTTCTCCTGTGGGATACTGTGGCTCTCCCAGTGATTCTTGGCTTTTGGAGGATATTCCATGATGGCCCAGCTATGAGGGGAATTTCCCTACAAAAATGCTGCTTAAGGTAAAATTTCCTTCTAAACCTGCTCCTTCTAAAACTCCCAGCTAGTTTGGGAATAAATCCCTTGCTTGCTCCCAAAAACTCTGTGTCTTTGTGATTCTGGTCCTTAATTACTCCTGTTTTCCCATCACCCCATCTCTGAGCAAACCACAATCACCCTTTGTGCAGCCGACGCGTTCAGGCACCCAATCTCCAAACCCAAGGAATTTCTAAGACAAAGGGAAGATCTAAACCCAGAACTCCATGAACTTCTGCTGCTCACGAGTAGATAAATCAATATAATCCAACTCACCCTCGGCTGGAGCAAGAGGAAGAGCACGGAGAGCTGACGCTGAATGAAGGAGGAACAAGGGATGGCCAACTTTTATATCATCCCAAGGGTTGTCCAAGAAATTAGGCATCTCCTGGCAATGCTGACACAAACACTCATATTCATATTTATCTTCTGTGTCTCCTTTCGAGCATTTCCGATTCGACGCCGTCAGGAAAACCAATTATGACTTTTTTCCCTCAACGCTGTAATAGACAACGAATTTCCCAATCTGCTTAGAAGGGAATTTTGAAGGCCAAGGCTTGTTTGCATATTAAAAATGCACCTAACCCTGGAGTTATTAAGTGATTTGTCATTGGGCAACTGGGGTTGCATCAACGTCCAATTGAGAGGTGGTGACTCCAGCACCATGTGCTGCCCCTTGGTGTGCTCAGCACGCTCACATTTTGATTGATATGTATTTTTTCCTGACACAAGGCACTGTAATTAACAGCCACAGCTCGTTTAGAGAGAGGTCCTGTTGACGAGCCTGAACGCACCCAACGCCACGACACCGGAGATGACGCCAAAAGGATGTTCCCCAACTCCAATTTTTGTCATTCCCTTGGTGAATCCACCGACCATCAGCTGTTTCTCACTTATGCTGCAACATTAAACCTGTTTAATTCCTTCAGGAGTTTGAAATCCTTTAGGGTGAGGATTTTCCCTCTTGATCACCTCTTTTCAGGCCCAGCTTGCTTTGGGGTCTTGTTTTATTTAAGCAGTTCTGTAATTTTTAGTAATTTCTTTAGTTGAGGTTTCTCTCACAGCAGCCCAAGATTTTAGGACAATAAATAAATAATAAAAAAAGATGGGTGATTGTTCCTCTTCTGGGACTTTTATCTGGTCAAGTGCAGCCAAAAAAACTCAGGGATTGAGGAATAAGATGATTTTTAAGGTCCTTTCCAACCCAACCCATTTTATAACTCTCTGGTTCTTTTTACTTATTTTTTCAAGGCCACAACTCAGGAAACCAAAAAGGGTTTGAGAAAACATTTCAGAGCTGATCTTGCTTAGGAAAATCTGAACCCTTCTGAGCTGTAAATTATGTAGAAACGGTTCATCCAGGTTGATAAAAAGCTTTTTGAGTCAATTCTTCTTCAGAGAGGGTGAATTCATAGGATGATTTGGGTGGGATTTGGGGATCTTAGAGATCATCTCAATCATCTCTCAGACCTCATAATTCCAGCTGAGTCTGGTTGTGGAGCTCCTTGGGAAGCTGATGCAGCCAAAGAGGTGCCAGCAGGAGGAACCAAGCCTGTTCCAGAAGAGATGTCTCAGCTGGACGGGCGAGATAAGGACAGTCTTAGGTTGTCAAAAGCACACACAGATTGAGCATTTATTTTTTTTTAAGTGTCTGCAGTTTTTGTTGGAAACAGCAGTTTGAAGGCCAGGGAATGAAGGAGGGTTGGCAAAAGCCACCAAGTGCTTATTTGTGTTTATGAGACACCTCAAAATGTTTGGAATTCTGAGTCAGGGTGAGAAGGGGAGTGTGAGGTGCTGCTGGAGGAGAGGGCTGGGAAAGGCAGTTCTAAGTTAAATAGAATCAAGGGATGGTTTGGGTTGGAAGGGACCTTAAAAACATCTAATTCCACCCCCTCTCAAGGGCAGGGACACCTTTCACTGTCCCAGGTTGGTCCAACCTGGCCTTGGACACTTCCAAGGGTGGGGCTTCCATGGAATAACCTGTGCCAGGGGCTCCCCACCCTCACAGCCAGGAATTCCTTCCATATATAAGTATATAAATATATATTCTGTATATAAAGATACAAATAAATACAATGCAGATGAGCTCCCTGCATATTTGTCCACCCCAGAAATACTGGCTTTTATTCTTTTGAAACTTCAGGGGCATTTTGTGCTAAGTTTTAATAAAAGAAGTCCAAGGGGTGACTCAGAAGTTGGAGGGAATGAAAATGCTCAAGGAAAGAGGCCAAAGAATAAATATATAAAATATAGAGTATATAAATAAACACATATAATGTACATATAAACATATATAGTATATAAATAAGCATCTATATAAAAATATAAATAAACAGATCATAAACTCTTTCTATTTTTGGAAATCAAATTTTATTGCCTCATTTGTGTGTTTTTTGGAGGGTTGACACACCCTGTGTCATTCCCAGGTCCAGGGAAAACACCACCAGCAGGATCTTCTGTGCTGATTAAACGAAACCAAATCAGATTTATAATTGGGAGGGAGTTCTAATCACAGGCACCGAATTCAAAGGTGGGAAAATTCAACATTTGGGCATCGAGATCAGCCAAGAGAGGAGGGAACTGGAGCTTCCAGGTGCTGGCGTTGGATCCTCTCAATACTTGGGGTACGTTGGTGGCATCTTGCAGATGTTCTTGGTGTACTGGGGGCAATAGGGGGCTGGGGGGCAATAACGCTGCATGGTGGGGCAACAGGGCTGCACAGGGGGGCAGTAGGACCCCATGGTGGGACAGCAGGGTGTCACGTAGGAGAACTTCTGCACGGGCTGCCTCTGGATGGTGTAGTGGCAGGAGGGCCCCGAGTCGTGGCAGGACGAGCGGGACTCGTGGCAGGAGGTCTCGTGGCTGTGGCAGGGCCTGCGGGAACACATTTTTGGTGGAGGAGCAGCAGAGCTGGGGGGGAGAGACAGAAACAGGCACGTCATAATCGTGGCAGCGTTCTGCAATCTGACCGAATTCCCTGTTTTCTTCCCTATTTCTAGTTCTTCAGGGAGAAGGAAGTGATAGCAGGGTTGTTTGGGAGGTGGTTTATGTCCCCCATTCAACTTTTTGGGATGCAACTTGTTTTTCAGAGAAAAAATGGGGAAAACCTCAGTTGCCCATAAGGAGTTCTAGACCCTCCAGTGCCTTCTACTTGAAAACCTTGAAAAGTCTTTTCCACAGGGCAGTTCCTCCTGTATTTCCTTAAAATCCTCTGGGCTGTCCTCTCCCTGTATTTCCCACAAAATCCTCTCTATCTGTATTTTCCACAAAATCCTGTCCCTCCTCTCTCTGTATTTCCACAAAATCTTCTGTCTCTCCTCCCTCTGTATTGTCCACAAACCCCTCTGGGCTCTCCTCTCTCTGTATTGTCCACAAACCCCTCTGGGCTCTCCTCTCTCTGTATTTTCCACCCTTTCTGTTGCTGAGGTTTGACATAACCCTCTGCTCAAGGCCTTTGTTGCCTTTTGCTTTAATAAAACACCTCCTGTGGGCACCAAGACCTTGGTCTGCAGCACCACCAAAGTGCAGAGGTGAGGAGTGAACATCCTACTCCAACTCTACCAAAACTTGTAGAAAAACAGGCAGTTTCATAAAGAAACTCCAGGGGAAGAGAAAAATGGGACTTACCCTTTCAGCAATGGGGATGGAGATGTTTTGGAGGCGAGAAGAGTGAAGGGAACCGGGATGAGGAGCCTTTTATACGTTTCCAAAGGTTTATCTGGGACATGAGGCACCTCTAATTACACATCCCAGCCCATTTCTATCCGCTGTGTTCAGCTTCCCGTGTTCTCCCTTTGATGCTCTGTGCTTTTGGGATGTTAATTGTCCCATAAGTTATTAATAGCACCTTAATTCCCTATGAAAGAGATTGGAAGGTATTTCACGGGAAGTGACACCAGCCCCAAAACCGATGGATCTGCTCATGGACAACGTGTATCAAGCAGGAGAAGTGTTTGTAATCCAGAAGAAGCAAGTCCTCAGTGTCACATGGCCCAAGAGCCCAACGTGATCAACCTCCTTGTGAAGGAAAAAGGATTATTAATGTTAATCCCTGTGGATTATGTTGAGGGCAGGAATCCTTCAGTGGAATTGCCCAATGGGACCGGATATGAGAGCTTTGTATTAGCCCAAATATGTCCTTCATTGGTAATTCCAGCCCTACCAAGGATTTATCTTCTTCTTCCTCCTCTTCTCTGACCCTGGTTGGGCACCAGGTGGCCACCAAAGTCCTCCCCCAGGGTTGGCTCCTCTTCCCATGGCCCCCTCTGTAGATGCCCCTCCACCAAACCCTTGCCATGCAAACCCAACATGTGCCTTTAGATCCTGTTTCAGTCTAATTCTGCAATATGGTGTGGATGGTATCAAATCCTGGAACAGAATGACTTGGGATGAACAGAATCCCAGGATGAAAAAGATCTCCAAGATCATCACCTCCACCTTGTCCACCAGACCAGAGCACTGAGTGTCACGTCCACTCATTCCTTGAACATCTCCAGGGTGACCCAAGTCCTGCTCGTGATCCCAGAGGTGATTTGGTTATTTTTTTCTTCCCTTCTTTAATTTATTTCTAATTTCCCCCCCAGATTTTAAATAAAACCTGACTTTATTTCCCTTCCTGGGAATCTTCAGCAGCTGAGCTGTGGAAGGGGGGTCATGGGGCTGCCTCCACAGTGAGGTTTATGACCTTTATTTTCATAATAATGCTGAAGGAGATATTTGGGTTATTAATTGGGACAAAGTACTGGTGTTGCTGTCCTGTTTTCAGTCCTCAGCCGTGGCATCTCTGCAGCTCTTATGGAACAGGGATCATTAGGCAGGGATGAAACCCAAAAAGAAAATAAACAAAATAGTGGGAGACACTTCCAAGCCCGGATTTCCCTGTGAATCACGGATGAACTTTGCTCTTCCATGCCCAGGTACAAATCATGCCCATCTAAGCCATCAATTACATTTTCTTGTCCCATAAAAAGGCAGGAATGTGTCAACACCGGGATGACACCGTGGATTAGATGTCAGGCACAAGGGATTTGGGGTGATGCTCTGCTGACTCACTGGGATCCCTCAGACTGCTCCGTTCACAGCCGAGCTTTGGGATCACAATGAACCTATAAATACTTCTCTGCAAAGTTGTATTTTGGCTGGAATTTGGCCCAGAGAAGCTCTGGTTGCTCCTTCTCTGGGAGTATCCAAGGCCAAAGTTGGAGCAAAGCTGGTCTAGTGGGTGATGTCCCTGCCAAGGGAGTTGGAATGAGTTGAGCTTTAAGGTCCATTCCAACCCCAAAATATCCTGTGATTTCAGGCCATTCCCTTCAGTTTGACTTTTTTTCCACTGCCCTGTTGTTGACTGAGGTGATTCAAGGAATAATCTGGGACATTTATGGAAAATTAATCTGTATTTACACACTCGACTTGGCTCTGCCTAAACCCAGACTGTGTGTTTGTTGCAAACGGTGCAAAATAGAGACTTTCTGTGGAATATTTCCATGGAGAGACTTTCTGTGGAATATTTTCCTGCAGAGAGGCTTTCCATGGAATATTTCTCTGCAGAGCTTCACCACAGACACCACTCTTGCTGTGGCCTTTGTGGCAGGGAAAGGTGGGGACAATCCCCTGCTGGATTTCTGCAATCTGCTCTCCTTTACTCCTCAGATGTGCCGAGATAACAAAAGCCCAGCTCAGAAGTTTGTTGTCTCCATTCCTCGGGCTCTTCCCAAGTCTCTCCTCAAATGAATGACACAACCTGCAGTGTCTCAGCTTTGCCAAGAGTGTGGGTGAAAACTTGGATTGCTTAGAAAGGCTCCAGATTGGAGATTTTTATCTCCCCTTCCCTCAAACACTTTCAAGTCAGACTCAAACCCAGCCTGGAGCCTCTTGCCTGGCTTGGTTTCAACCTCCAGCTTGGCACAGGGTGAATTTGGCACAGGGTGGGTTTGGCACTGCCCAAGGGGTACCTGGGTGTTGGGGGCACAGGGACCATCCCTGGCCCCAAAAAACCCCCCTCATGCCCAGTGAGAGCCATTTCTGACCCTGATGTTCCTTCCCTGCACCTGCAGTCACGGGTCTCGCACATGGGAATGAGGCTCCTCTTTATTTTAATTAAGAGTAATAATAAAACAAGTGCTAATAATAAGTTTCTTGTTCCTTTCAAAGGCTCAGTACGAACCCTTTGCTAATTAAATATCTGGTGCATTACACACAATGCTGCTCTCATCCCACAGAGCCAGGAATTCCTGCAGGGATCTGACTGGGGCATTCTGGGAGAGAAACTGGGGATGGATTGAGTGCCATGGGAAATAAAACTGGATTTTTATGGCCATCTCTTCGTGTGATATTCCTTTTTCTTTCCTCTGCATCTACAAGGGAAGCTCAGAGCTTTTATGGTTTCTATTGAGAAAGGGCAGTTTAAACCTTGGGAGGAAATGGGAATATTTTTTCTCACTTCAAGAGAGATATTGAGGGGCTGGAGCATGTCCAGAGATGGGAAAGGGCCTGGAGCAGCAGGAGAAGGGGCTGNTGGCACTGAGTGACAAGGTGGGGATGGGGCACAGGGTGGGCTCGGTGACCTTGGAGGGCTTTTCCAACCTCAGTGATTTTGGGATTCTGGGATTTCCTTTAAGAAGTTAGACTCTTGATGGGATTTTCAAAGAAGGGAGAGTTACCCTCCCAAAAAAAAAAGAGATCTGTCCAACCCCATTTAGCAAGCTCAGAGGAACATTAAGCGTGACATGGTCCTTCCTCTGCCCACATCCTCTTGTTTATGGAGAGAAGGGATATCCAGAATTCCTAGATGGAGTTTGCTCTGTGCTCACCAGCCATGTACAGATCCCAAAGCCTTCCAGACGTGCCTGTGAGGGTCTGAGGCTCAGAGCCAAGGGCTGTCATTAAGGACAGATGCTGATCTGCACCTTCAGCCCCAGACACATTTTGAAATCCAGCACCTGGATTTGTCTGGCAGATTCCCAAGGTGTGGGGACTGGATTGGTGAGCCATCGTGGATATTGGAGTGGGAAAGGACTCCTTTTAATCAGTTTAATCCCAGAATATTCTGAGTTGGAAGGGACCTACAAGGACCATCGAGCCCAACTCTTAAAAGAATGGCTGATCAAAGTGCCAAAGATAAGGAAAACCAGTGGAAAAACACCAGGACGCAGCACGTTTTTATGAGCTTTAGGTTTTAATATCACACTTTTGCTACTGGAGACACAAGCAGGAACTCAGGAGGTTTGCGAGGAGCCGAATCACATTTCTGCCACTCTAATGCCACTTTGGATTCTCGGGAGTGCAGGAGGGAAGGGGCAGGAGCTCCCCAAGCTCAGGGCTGCACCTTGCAGGGGGAAAGGGGAGCGGAGCAGCCTCGGGGTGTGCGTTGAGCTTCGTCTTCTCCTCATCCCTTCACTTCTGCTGCTGTGGTGGCCACTGCACTGGCTGCTTGATCTGCTGCTGCTGCTGGCAGGGCACGGGGGCCACGGGCACCTGCCCTGTCCCCTGGGGGCACTGGGGGGTGAGGACCACCACGGGTGTCACGTCCTGTGGTGCGTTCACCTCGTGGCACACGAGCCCCTCGGAGCCGTGGCAGGACCTGTCGCTGTCGTGGCAGGAGGAGCCCCCGCTGTGGCAGGAGCTCTCGGTGCTGTGGCAGCCTCTGTTCTCACGGGAGCACATGGTTGGTTGGGGTGGGCTGGTGGGGCAGACCCTGGGAAGGAGAGAGGTTTGTTGTTAGAGAAGTGTTTGCCACACTCTGCTTTGGGGTCAGATTTCCATGCTGTGTTTCTGAGCCCGTGGGGGCCCAGCAGGATTTGCCTTCCTGCCCATCCTGGGGCTTCATTCCAGTGCTGGATCAGCCTGGACCATCTGAACACCCTGAGGAGCCTCCACAGAAGTCCTGAATCCCATCTTTGCTGGGCTCCATGAGCTGTTTCCTTCCTCTCCCTTGAGTTGCTTCCCTGCTCTCCTTTGAGTCATTTCCTTTCTCTTCCTTGAGCTGTTTCCTTCCTCTCCTTTGAGCTGTTTCTTTCCTCTCCCTTGAGCTATTTCCCTGTTCTCCCTTGAGCTGTTTCCTTGCTCTTCCTTAAACCATTTCCTTCCTCTCCCTTGAGCTGTTTCCCTGTTTCCCATGAGCCATTTCCCTGTTTTCCTTGAGCCATTTCCCTGCTCTGCTGTATCCTGGGATGGTCTCAGGGCTGTGTAACGGAGGATCAGATGCTCTGTGGAATTCCAGGATATCCCACACCAGCAAGAGGCATTTTGGCAAGGATTCCAACATTTTGCAGCCTAGAGGAGCCCTGGCACAGCTGGTGAATTGACAGCCAGGGCTGGTAGAAGAATGCCAAGAAAACACCTTTCCAAAGCCAGTTGCCCAAAATAAAGACCCTCCTGTGCCTTCCTCCCTCCTCGTGTCCTCTGTCCCTCCATCCCCTGAGGGTCTGTGGCTGGACAGTGCCCAATTTCCTGGGGAAAACCCTTTGGGCACACCTAAACCCCCTTCTGAGGATTTCTGGGATTCCAAGGAGGCAAAAAGGCATCCAGGACGTGGCTGAGCTGAAAGCTGCTCATGCTGCTCCTTCCTCTTCCCATTTAAATCCACTTCCTCTGTTCCTTCCTAAATTTCCTCAAGGACAATTTAATACCTTCAGTTTAAGGAGATTAGTACAGGAGTCAGGCTTATAAATGCAACTAAAATTCTCAGCTTAAACTCCAGGTTTCTTATGAAAGACCTGTCTGCCATTCATTCCCAAATCCCTCTATTTACTTTTCTCCATTTCCAGTTTGCCCTTTGGGAATTAGGAAGCACTGGAGTGATCCAAATGTATCTACAGGTGATAAGAACAATAAATTTGGCTTCTCAGCATAGGAAATCCTAATTTTTGAGAGCAGAAAACAAGTCCCAACCACTGAGCCAAGGATTTGGCTTTCAATAACCCCAACCATTGCCAGCAGAGCCTTCCTAAGAGCAAAGCTCAGCTCAGCGCAGCAAATTGTAATCAGAATTTAAAATTAGCAGTCGAGTAGCAACTTACCTTGGCTGTGAAGGCTCTGGAGAAGGAGTGGAGCTGAGTGAATGAACTGCTCTCCCATCCAAGGACTTTTATACACTTCCCAAGTCTCTTCCTGAAAATGCAATAACCCCCTGGGGAAAGATGACCAAGGTATTTACAAAACAGCCCCACCCCTAATTACCCACCACCTTCAAAAGCTTATTCAACCCGATTTCTGTGATTGACTTGTCAGGCAGCAGATTGTCTTCCTCGTGTTACACAGCTTTTAATTGCCACCCTGGCCCTTGCAGCTTGTAATGCCCCACGAGTGAAAACCCTGTGGGTGGGTCCACTGTCTCACCGTCGTGTCACGATGAGTTTTATGTTGCAAAACGGGTGGCAAAGGTGGTGCGTTTTCTGGGCTCCGTATCCTCCCGAAACCTCTCACCTGGAGTCTGGCAGGAAGCAGAGGTCATGGTGTCCAGTCCCCTCTGCGTGGTTTTGGCAGGATCAGGCTCTTGGACAGCGGAGAAGAAGCATCACTTTTGGGTGCAATTAAAAATGGCAAGTTTTAGAAAGTCCTCATTGTACGCCCTCCAAAATCATCTTGAAGGTTGTTGTGTAAGACAACAGAAGCTCAGCATTTGAGGGTCCCTCTTGTTCTCCTCGCTCTGACAGGGTCAATAAAACCAGCATAAGGGAGTCTGTGCAAGTTCTGAGAGCTGTGAGTGGGGAATGTCCTGGCAAGGCTCAGGCTGCTTTTGGAAGTCTTGGTTTACACCTGGGAACACCCAAAAACTGCAACGTGGCTTCCTCAGCACGAGGAAGGAAACTTAGCATGAAGAACATGAGAAGAACTCAATGTGAGGAAGAACTTCCTCCCATGGAAGAGCCCCCTGGAAAAGTGGCTCAGGGAGGGTGTGGAGTCTCCCTCTCTGGGGACATTCCAACCCCACCTGGACATGTCCCTTTGTCACCCTGCCTTGGCAGGGGAGTTGGACTGGGGGATCTCCACTTCCAACCCCAGCTATTCCAGGATTCTGGGATATTCTGGGATTCTCCACCTGTGCTCATCTACTTCACATCCAATTTATGGCCATTTCCCTCTTGCTAACACAATCACCACCAACTATCCCCCTGACATTTTTCCTGGCCAAACCCAAGAAGCCCCAAACCGGATTTCTCTCTAAAAAAACCCCATTTCTGTCCCATTTTAATCACTTATTTTTGGTATCTGATGGGAAATACGTGCCTACTAAAGGCGCTCTTGCAAACGTTGCACCCATGAGTAAGCCGTGAGTAAAACGCTAGTTCGGAGCCCACGTAGCTGAGCTCACCACGCACCCTGAGCTCACCCAGCAATTCCCTGGGGCAGGGAGGGTGCAGAGCAGCTCTTGCCACCCCGGGGCACTCTCCTGGCACCGGTGAACGTGCAACGGCGCCGGTTCACCCTTTTCCCTCCCACCGACACCTTGCCCGTGGAATTCCAGCAGGAATCACGGTGTCCCCACTCGTTTTGGAGCTGAGCAACCTCCTGGGAACCATAGGGTTTTGTTGGGCAGAGGCGACTGAAGCCAAAGGGTTTTCCCACTAAAACAATTCCTGGAGTTTCTATCCAGAGGCGCCAGTTGGAGACTTTCATCCAGAAGCCAACGCCGTGTTTACCAACAGCTCCAGAAGAGGGGCCACAGCTCTGGCGAGCACGGACACGCTCGGGGATGAGAGTCCTTTGTTATCAGTCGGGCAGGATGAGCATGACTCGTTCCTGCCCTGTTGCACAATGAGCTGGGAGGGAACTTGGCTGTGCCAACGTGTAAAACCCATCCTGTGCCCCCCCCCCCAGCCTCGTGCTGCCGTGGAAAAGGGTGGTGGGATGCAGCTCCAGGTCCTCAAGCTCTGGATGTAAGACCATCCTCCTCTCCCCAGGGCTATTAAACTATTAATCAAGGGTTGGACTTGATGATCTTGGAGGTTTCTTCCAACCCAGCTGATTTTATGATTCTATGATTTTATGATTCTATGATTCTATCACTTTATGATTCTATGATTCTATCACTTCAACTCGTGGAGTGCTCATGGTAGAAGCCTCAGAGAACCAGCCAGGAGGGACAGGGAATAAGAAATGGATTTGAAAGTTCTGTTTTCTTTGTTTTCTGCAGGGATTGGAATTTTGGGTGGTTTGGGGGCAGTTAGTGGAATAGACAAGGAGTATTTGAAGCCTCTAGAGTTGGTTTCATGGAATTTGTTGGAGCTTTAGGAGTTCTTTTATTGCTGTTGGTGCTGTCAGATGAATTAGGGGAAATCACAGAAATCAGTAAGGAAGTGGGAGGTTTTAGAAATAGATGCAAAGAAATGATAATGTTGCCTAATTTTAGAATGGAGTTTAATCTGTCTGGTGACAAAATCTTGTGCAATGTTCTTACAACAGTTTACAACATGGAGGATCCCTGTTGTGGCACCAAATATGGGTTTAGAGCTCAGAGGATTTGGGTCTTTGGTGTTTTCCAAATATCAGGGCAAAGTTTTCTGGACTTTTATGGCACTAAAAGGATCAAAACCCCCTCAGGAGGGGTGAAAGCAGAACAGTAAAAAATAACCAGAGTGATTTTATGTCTCACTTTTAAATGGGCACAGAACTGTGGGTGGTTTTTACTTCTGCAACAAACATTTGGATGAGTCAAACAACCCCAGAGAAGAGTCCTGGAAGATGAAATGTTTGGCAACCACCACAGCACTGGATGTTCAACCTCCCCAGCACAGAGGAACCATCTCCTCCTAACTTGTGCTTAATTTAGGGCCTGATCCTATCAAAAAGTGTCGTGCAGGAGGTTGTGGAGCAGAAGCCAACGAGCTTGTTTGAGTTGCCTCATGCACGAGGGTTGACATGCCCTGGGTTGCGCCATCCCCTGCAATTCCCTGGGACAGGAGCCTGGCGTGGAATTGTTTCCAAGTAAACAACCTTTCACTCCCAAGGTCAGGCTGTAAATAATAATCAGCCGGAAAACCCCCAGGAGTTTTGGAATGTCTCCTTAATTTAACTCGTGGAGCGTCCCTGTGGGGAGGGTCTTGGCCAGGCACGGTGTTTCCATGGGGTGGGAACAGCTGTGGCTTCATCAAGAGGCAAATTAGCAGAATTCCAGAATCATGGAATGGTTGGGGTTGGAAGGGACCTCTGGAGATCCCCTAGTCCAAGGCAGGGTCACCCAGAGCAGGTGACACAGGGACATGTCCAGGTGGTGTTGGAATGTCCCCAGAGAGGAGATTCTACATCCGCCCTGGGCAGCTGTTCCACCTCCATGGATAGAAGTTCTTCCTCATGTTGAGGTGAAACTTCTTGTTGTTTATTTTCATCCTGTCTCTGGGCATCACTGAAAAGTCTGGGACCATCCCCATTGCACCTGAACCTTCTCTTGCCATTGAAAACCCTGTACTTTAATTCTGTTAAAACCAACATTAAATTTAAGTGTGGTTCTAAAATAAATATAAAAAAGTGCTGTGAGAAACACTCTGTGTTGTGGACATTCCTCAAGGATCCCTTTGTGTTTCGTGTGGAGCCCGAAATGAGAGAAATCATTCAGATCTTAAAACCACCCACAGACTCTGGAGTTTTATTTTCCAACCCATGATCCAAAGAAGACACAGAGAAGATTCTTTTCCTGTCACCAACCACAAATCCCTTTTCCCAACAGCTCCATTATCAGCACAACCCCACGTGGGGAGCACGAGGGACCCGTGTCATTGTGGGAAACCAAATCCAGGGGGCACTTTGGCCCAAGCAGGGTCAGTCACTTCTTCTGGCTGGGGGGCCAGTGGTGACTCTGCTTGCACTGCTGGGTCTTGGTGCTGGGAATGACCACGGGGCATTTCTGCTGCACCACCTGGGAGCCCCCACCACCCCCAGGGCTGAGCTCTGGGCCTGAGACCCCCCCGACAGCGTAGCCAGACCCTCCACTGTAACCCCTTGGCCCATCACTGACCCCCCCTGTTGTTAAGGCATCGCTTGGGGGTGCACTGTACCCATATCCAGACCCTCCTCCCAAATCCCCACCATGGTAGTCATACCCCTCACCACCCCCTGAGCTGCCCATGGTGTGTCCTGAGTCCCCTCTGCCATATCCAGCCCCACTCCCAGTGCCATAAACTGGGACTGTCCCAGCAGTGACACCCCAGCTGGATGTCCCCCCAGAGTCCCCACTGGTTATCGTGACAGATCCATCCACTTCACACGAGCAGCCCCCCGAAATGCTGTAGGGGGTTGATGTTGGCTCTGAGGGGCAGTAGGAGGGCCGTGGGGAGTGGGAAGGTCTCCAGCTGTAGGTGATGGAGCCTTCCCTACCACAGGAGAGGGAGCCGTGCCCCTGGGGGTTGGAGAAGCCCCCACTGCAGTATCTTCCACAGTGCAAGGAGATATCCCTGGAGTAGCCCTGGTTCCTGTGGGCACATCTGCGTCGGAGACAGTGGTAAATCTGCAGGAGGGAAGGGAGAAAAACCACCCAAATTTGCAGTTTCATTTTTAATTTTACACCGTGGCAGGTGGGGAGGCTTCAGGTGGTGGGGACAGAAAAGTTTTGCTGGGCTCTGAGGCAACTCCAGCCTTCAAAACAGGGCAATGCCCAGCTGTTAGAGAATCAGGGAGTCATGGAATTGGTGGGGTTGGAAGGGACCTTAAAGGTCATCTGGTTCCAACCCCATGCCACCTTCACTAGACCAGGTTTCTCAATACCCCTGTTCTTCAAATCTAAGAGGATCTGGACTCTCCCTGGGATAGTTTTCCTCTTTTCTTTTGTCTCCAGGGTGTATTTCCAGAGAACCAAAATGTGAGATATATCCTTTTACCATTTAAGAACTGTCATGGCTTTCCCCCCACTCATCTTCATGTTTGCAGCTGCAGAGCTGCAAAAGAAACTACCCTTGTTTCTGTTTTCCAGCTGTTGCAAGAGCAGTGGATCAAAGTTTCCACGTCAGATGATATTTCTGGCTCTGTTATTGCATCCCTAAAGGTCTTTTGTGGAAGATAATTGGCCCAGACACAAAGCTTTGTGGCCATTATGAAGCAGAGCTCATTATTAAATTATATAAAAAATGACTCCCAGACTTTCCAACCGCATCCAAAACCACAAAGGTTGTGCAGTCACCACGTGCTGGTCCCACCACAGCCTAATCTGGGTTTTACCCTCTGGCTCCCAGTCTGGTGGCTTGATTTCACCTTCTTCCCTAAGGATTTGATGCATCCAGAAGAAACTGTCAGGATCCCAAGGACTTTGCTCAGGCAGAAGGGTCCTGCTCCAAGCACAGGGCAGGGAAAATGCCTCCCATGAATATGAATTAATAAAGCCTCAGAAAAAAAATAATCAGACTTACCCTCTTGAGCCATCTGAAACACATTTAGAAGGCAAAAGTCGACTGAATGAGGAGCTTTCACAGCCTCAGGAACATTTATATGGTGTTTAACATATATGGGAAGTGAGACACCCTGGGGAATGATAAGGATTATTTACCTATCAAACGGATTTCAGTGTTTGCTTTGACTCATGGCAACAGATCCATATCTCTCCTCAGGCACTAATTGTTACTTCTGCCTAATGAGCCCATTCCTGTGCTCCTGCCCCGGGCTTTGGAGGAACATTCCAGCCCCCAGAGAGGTGGGGGAGACCCGGGGGAGGTGGGTGGGAATGTGGGTGTAGGGAATGCAGAGGATTAATGAGTGTGGGGCAGAGGATTAATGAGTATGGGGCAGAGGATTAACGAGTGTGGGGCAGAGGGCAGAGGAGAAGGCACTCACAAAGTATCTGGTGGCACTTTGATGTCCCAGAAGCTCCTTGGTGGCTCCAGGGGTAGATTTTCTGAAGGAAAACATTTGCATCCAAACCAGAAGGTCACCAAAAGCAATCGATTGCTGGACTGGGAATTTTGCAAGGGTGCTAGAGATGTTCTGAGAGAATTGTGGAGGTGTGAGTGTCCTAACTCTTGAACCCACTGTGGCTGGATTAGGTTTTAATGAGGATTTTGCCTCCAAATCCCACCTTTCCTCCTTTTCCATACCCTTCCTCCAGCCTGGAAGGAGGACTCCAGGTGATCTGGAGGGTTGCAGATCCAAGCTGCATCCCCATGGAGTTTGGACCAGGTCTGGTCAGCTCCAAGGAATTTTGCCATGGGGACAACAAGTCCCAGCTTTGGCCAAAGGCCACGACTGGAGAGCAGAAGGTCCTGCACAGGGTGGTGGTGCTGCCAAAGCAGGTTGTAAAAGCCTGGGCAGGGATGGACTTGATGCCTGGAGGCATCTTTTGGAGTGTCTTGAGCTGCCTGAGGGACTTGGCTGCTGGTTTTATTTACTCCTGCCTGAGCCAGGGCTGATTTGGCTCCCTCAGTGTGTGAGGTTTCCCTAGGGGTGAAATCATGGAATTCCAGAGTCATTGAGACTGGAAAAGCCCTCCAAGGTCACCAAGCCCACCCTGTGCCCCATCCCTACCTTGAGTGACACATTCAGGTGTTCCTTGGACATCTCCAGGGATGGGGACTCCAAACCTCCCTGGGCAGCCCCTCCCAAAGCCTCCCCACCCTTTCCAGGAGGAAATTCCTCCTCCTGTCCCACCTGACCCTCCCCTGGCACAGCCTGAGGCCATGTCCTCACTTGCCCTGAGGTTTGCAAAGCCGAAGGAAGGGAGGATGGCAGGGATGTGATTTTATTGTCTCCCTTGGGCATCAACAGCTGTTCTTGGGTCATGCCCAACCCCAGCTCTTCTGAACTGAGCCTGGTGGGCCTGATGATGCCTCCCACCTGATGATGCCTCCCACCAGCTCCACAGACGAGGCCACTGGGTGCTGGTGCCTCAGAGGACGTGGAGCCATGTGCTGGGGTGGCTGCACCCTGCACGGGCATCATTTGGCATTTTGGGCTCTGCTTTTCCTCTCTCAGGTGGAAAAGGAAGGTAAGAACTCCCTGGGTAAGCTTGGAGCTTCATCTACAGCAGAGCATCACCAAACACATCATCTCCTTCACAGAGAGGAGTGAAACATCTTATCAGGTGGATTTCTACCTTCTAAGACTGTGAGATGTTGGTTGATGCTACAAGAAATAAAGAAACTTCCCAGAAAAGGCAGTTTTGAGCTATTACAACATTTATTAGGTACAAAAAGTGCCTTTGGAGAAGCAACAGGACATTGTCAAAGGCCTCCCAACACCATCAGCAGGGCAGCAGGTGAGTCCTGGAGTTCTCAACACAGAGCTGCAGAATCCAGGGAAGAGGAGAGGACACAAGGGAAGGACCAGGTGATCAGAGGGGGCACAGAGTGCCATAGCAGGAGCTGCCCGTGGCTGTCACTTCTGCTGGCTGGAGGGGAAGCAGCAACTCTGCTTGGTCTGGTGGGACATGATGCTGGGGATCATAATGGGGCACTTCTGCTGGGTGGACTGGGAGGAGCCTCCGCCGCCACCTCCAGAGCTGATGATGATGGTTTGGCCTGAGGAGCCACCGCTGGATCCTCCTCCACAGCATCCAGAGGAGCCTCCACCTCCCATGATGATCTTCCCTCCTGAAGATCCACCACCGTATCCCCCTCCCATCCCATAGCTGTATCCTCCACCACAGTATCCCGAGGATCCTCCGCTACCTCCACCTACAATGATGGTCTTTGACCCGGAAGATCCACCACCATAACCACCACCGTATCCTCCTCCCATCCCATAGTTGGATCCTCCACCACAGTATCCAGAGGATCCTCTGCTACCTCCACCTACAATGATGGTCTTTGACCCAGAAGATCCACCACCATATCCCCCTCCCATCCCATAGCTGGATCCACCACTGCAGCACCCAGAGGATCCTCCACTTCCTCCACCTACAATGATGGTCTTTGACCCTGAAGATCCACCACCATATCCTCCTCCCATCCCATAGCCTGATGATCCACCACTGCAACATCCAGAGGAACCTCCACTACTTCCACTTCCAATGATGACCTTCCCTCCTGAAGATCCACCACCATATCCCCCTCCCATTCCATAGCTGGAACCACCACTGCAGCATCCAGAAGATCCACTACTTCCTCCACCTACAATGATGCTCTTTGATCCTGAAGATCCACCACCATATCCTCCTCCCATCCCATAGCTGGATCCTCCACTACAGCACCCAGAGGATCCTCCGCTTCCTCCACCTACAATGATGCTCTTTGATCCTGAAGATCCACCACCATAACCGCCACCATATCCTCCTCCCATCCCATAGCTGGATCCTCCACTGCAGCATCCAGAAGATCCACCACTTCCTCCACCTACAATGATGGTCTTTGACCCTGAAGATCCACCACCATACCCTCCTCCCATGCCATAGCCACCACTGTATCCTCCACTGCAGCATCCAGAGGATCCTCCACTCCCTCCCCCTCCAATGATGACCTTCCCTCCTCAAGATCCTCCACCGTATCCCCCTCCCATCCCATAGCTGGATCCTCCACTACAGCACCCAGAGGATCCTTCACTTCCTCCACCTACAATGATGCTCTTTGATCCTGAAGATCCACCCCCATAACCGCCACCATATCCTCCTCCCATCCCATAGCTGGATCCTCCACTACAGCACCCAGAGGATCCTCCACTCCCTCCCCCTCCAATGATGACCTTCCCTCCTGAAGATCCACCACCACATCCCCCTCCCATTCCGTAGCTGGAGGAGCCCCCACAGCAGGAGGAGCCCTGGGACTGGTAGCTGGAGGAGCTGCCCCCATGGCAGGAGGAGCTGCCGCTGTGGCATCCACTGGACTGGGAGGACATCCCATGGCAGCCTCCGTAGCTTTGTCTGGAGCACATCTTTGAGCTGTGAACCTGCAAGGAAAGGAACTATCACAAAGGAGAGCTTTGGAGATGTAGCTGAGCCTTCTCGGCACAGAAAAAAAATGGAAGAGTAGCCCAAAAACGCCCCTTTTGCCCCATTTCTGGAGCTTTAAACTCCCTCACCCTCATGAGACACCACGAAGAGCTCCCAGGGAGTGCCCTGCAGGTCACAACACTTACAGGAGAACTTTGTGTGCAAAGTGCCCTTCCAGAGATGTGCACACATGCCCTGACACGCTCTGAGCTGTCAGCCTAAAGCATTTGCAATCATCGAATCAACTGGGTTGGAAGAGACCTCCCAGATCAAGTCCAACCCTTGATTTAGTCCTGCTGGAGATCCTTCTGGATGTCCAAAACTCACAGCAGCTGAAAATTCAGCCCTCAGAGCATCGGCTGAGGATCCCTCCTCTAAAGGAAGGCAGTTCTGTTGGCACATCAAGTTGGTTTTTGGATCTGCCACCGTTCCCTAGTTCAAAGAACACCCAAAGACCAACTGGTGGAGGAACCTCCCTGCATTTTGGGGTTCCAAAATTTCCGTATCCACGGCCTTACCTTCAGTGGAAGTGGGAACTGTGCGATGCTCGGCGGGTGAATGAGGAGCCTCGGGATGGGTGAGCTTTTATATCGTGTACATGGTGCTCCCGTGGGAAGTGAGACACCCTAAGGAATGCTGAGAGGTTTATTTACAGAACTTGGCTCTGGCTGCCTCCTTCTTTGACTCACTTGTGGCACGGGAGCTGATGGGAAGGAGATGCATCAACCACCTTCTGTGGCACAGTTCATAATTCTATTTAATGATTCGCTTCCGGGAGCCTTGCTCCGAAACGTTGGGGTCAAAACGGTTTCTTGGGGTCTGCTTTGGGGGCTCCACGATGGGTTTCTGATGAGCTGCAGCTTCTTGGGTGCTCAGCAGGCAGTGGGGGCAGAGGAGATGCTGAGGGGTGGAGACTGGAGTGAGTTTGGGCCAGAGAGTGATGGAAGGATGAGGCCAAAGGAGAATTTTGGGGTAGAAAGATCTCCTCAAGGCCTGGCAAGGTGGATGGGGGAGCAGGAGAATGTCCAGGGTGTCCTTTCCTGCTGGGAAAGGCTCAACAGACCAGAGATCCCACCTCAGATGGGGCGCACTGCTTTGGAGCACCTCAGCCCAGACCCATTTTGGAGGATGCTGTGTGAGTGACAAGGAGGACATTTCCCCTCATCCTTTCTGGAGCCCGAGGTGGAAGCTGCTGTCAGATTGAGCAGAGAGGTCTGTGCTCAGCTCCATCTCCCAGAGGTCCCAATCTCCAAGGTGGAGCAGGGAAAGTCTTGAAATCCTTCTATTTGTAAAGGTACATTTGAAGGCCATCAAGCCCCTACCCATGAACTCTATGACATAAAACATTTCCTCTGCCTCAACAGGCCCTATTTTCTGAAGGTCTTCACTGACCAACCCACCTACACCTGAGCTGGGGAGTCACCCAGTTATTTTCCTTGCTGGAGAGTGACAGTTCGTCAGCACAGCTGTCCCAGAAGTGACTGTTGTGTTGTGCACCTTCATCGTGCCACTGCGTCATGCGTGCTTGGAGCCTGACACCTGATCCACCCTCCTGGGACATCGAGGAGACAAGGAGTAATAGGTGAGCATCCCTGACATCAGCACCAGCAGCTTCCAGCCCTGTCACCATCAACGTGATTTTGGGAATGCACAGGACCATCAGCACCAGGAACATGCACAGAAGGGGCTTCCTTTGGTTTCCTTTGGACTCCTTCCAGTCCAAAGAGCTTTATCTCTGCTCTCATCACCAGATCTGAGGTGTCACCACAGTTCTGGCTCTCTGCTGAGTGTGGGTGTTGTACTACTGAGGATCTCAACACTTTGATCCCTTCTGAGCATGTGACATGTAGGGACTTGCACAGAGGGACACCCAGGATTAGCAGCTCATCAGCATGAAGGGACACCCAGGACTGGCAGCTCGTTGGGCTCCAGGGTGTGAGGAAAGGCCGTGGAGGTTTTTGGAAGGGATGGTGAGAGGGGGACCTGCAAACAATGGAATGTGGAGACCCCAAGGTTGGACCCTACAGGGGCTGGAGACACTGAACCTGCAGCACATGGACTTGTTTGGCACCTGCCAGGTGTGGAGGGAAAGTGTCCCTGGAGCCAGAGCTGCTGGAGGGGTTGGCACTGCCACAACCTCGCCCAGGATGGAGAGCAACTTTGATACCCCTCTTGGGCAAAGGGAAGGGAGGATGCCAAACACTTTGTAGTGGAGTTGCCCCAAATTTGGGTGACTCTGGCTGTTCTCTGATGCTCTGCCCTCCTGTGCCCTGCAGTGCCACTGGATGGGCTGGCAGGTCATGTCACCTTTCAGTCTCATCACTACAAACCCCTCACCCTGGGTGCATTGCTGTGAGAGAGGAAAAGTCCTTGGCCAGATCCCACAGTCCCTTTTTCCAGCAGTTCCTTCATGCACAGCAATGTCACCACTGATGGTGTGGGACAGCATGGAGGTGCTGCTGGGCTAAGAACTCCCCAGTTTTTGTCCAAAAGGCAGGAGCTGGTCAGTCAGGGTCCCTCAAGAGTTTGAATAGCTGAGGACCCCTTTTATTCCTAGTTTTGTTGCCTCCCCCACAGTTGTGTTTGTGAGATGGACAAAAACCCTCTTGGCTTCAGGTTTACTGGACCCAAGACTAATCAAACCTGTCCCAAAGATGACTTTGGACATCCTCTTTATGAGCACTTGGCCACTTTGGGAGGTAAGCAACCATGTCCTGGGATGCAATTCAGAGGAACATGGGCAGCAGATGAGGGAGGGGATTCTTTGTCTCTAGTGAGATCCCACCTGAAATGCTGAGTCCAGCTGCTGATTATTTCCTCCCCTAATTAATGGCTTTGTGATAAATCCATGGAAAGTGAACATCTCAAACTCCAACTGCCTTTCCAAAGGATGCTGCTCTTTGCACTTGGAATCCCTGCAGGCAAACCCAGCCCTCAGAGTTTCTCTGGGAAGGGAAACCAAGGTGTAGCAGTTTCCCAGGTTAGAGCAGCAACCCTTGGTGGACATTATTTGCAAGAGGGACAATGATCATCTTTTTACACCACATGGTTTCTCTCAGGCAGGATCTGTTAAAAACTCCCTGCTCCAGCAGGGAATATTTTACTCTGGAATGTTTTTTGATGTATTATTCATTTTCTGGGGGGGAAGTTAACAGGGACCTGACAAAGGATGGAAACAACCTCACACAACCAGTTCCATCTGGACACAGAAATCTTTATTTCCCATCATATCCATGGCACGGAGGAGCCACGTGGGAATTCACAGCTCAGGGATGTAGCACCGAGGGGACACAAAGGGAGAGGATGCGCTGGGATGGAACAGGAAACTGGGAATGCAGAGCTGGGCTGTTCCTGCAGGAACCGGAGCTGCCCGTGGCTGTCACTTCTGCTGGCTGGAGGGGAAGCAGCAACTCTGCTTGGTCTGGTGGGACATGATGCTGGGGATCATAATGGGGCACTTCTGCTGGGTGGA